>MU938780.1:0-16395 GCA_036418165.1 Cooperia oncophora
CCATCCGGACTGCTGATCGCGCCACCTACGCCCCTAATTCTGCTTCTATGCACAGGTGAGGGGATGTGGTAGCCGTTAAGCCAAAAAATTCGCGTGCCATTTTCACAGACACCCCCTTTCCTCCTCTGTCTAGCACACTTTTGCAGCAGTCCCAATGATGTTGTTCACCACGGCCCTTTTAGTCTGGAGAGCAAGGGCTGATAGAAAGTGACAATAATGTTTTTGTTGCTGGGCTTCCTGTACAACCTGGTAAGGTTAGCACAATTCTCAAAGTTGATGTGGACGCTGAGGAAAGAAAGCCAGCTGTCGTACGGTTTTCGCACATTAATTTGGTACGCTCTGACTGCTCGTTCATTATGGCAAAACATTTGTCCATTTCGCCCTGAGTGGAGCAGATTATGAAGCAGTCGTCGATATATCGACAATAAAGCAATGGGAGTCGTTCTAATATAGGTGTTTCTATTTTTGCCATAAGAACAATGGCAAAGTGGGCGCCAGCCGTTGTCTCATGGCAAAGAAAAGGATAAGGATAAAGTCTTCGCCGTTGATCAATCCCTTTGTGGGATGCGGCACGCATTCTACTTCCATTCAGAATCGTAGTGGCTTATTGAATGCGATGTGGCCTATACAATGACTTGCGGTGGCCAGCCGATGTACAAGTCAGTGTTTTATCCTCCCAGACGAATCTGGTACCAATTTACCGTCCCCGGAGGGTAGAAGGCTTGGTTGGCCTGGGCGGGAGTCGACCCGGGATTCGAACCCGGCGCCGCGCGAGTGGTAAGCGCGCCACTTGTCACTACACCTCCGCCTGGCAAAGAAAAAATCGTTGAAAATGAAAAATAATGGACTATGCTGTAAAATCGGACTATGTTGTAAAATCTAATAAATGAGAATTATTGAGAGGATCAGATTCTGTTTTGCACGTGCCCTTAGACAGAAGTCAAGCAAAAGCATATCCCCTCTCCGAGCTGTAGGTTGGGACGGTGGAGTCCTAACCGTTGCCCCTTCCCCCCGTGCTCATTAATAAGGAAAGCCTCTAATCCGCGCGTAGAGTGTTCCTTCTTTCAGTTTTTCTTTCCGCTCTGGAATGGAAGAAGTTGTGAGGGAAGAAGAAGAAGAATATCAAGGTAGAAAGTATTGTCACCCATCTTGAGTAAGTGTTAATTAAGTGCCTTTCTCTAACGACTACATTAATCAACAAAACATCATCTTGGTTAAGGTATGTTGAGGCTTTTGAACTTCGCGGATACATAGTATTCAACCCGCAATCGGGTAATGGTTCAACGCATTCGAAGTATGTCTATCTGGTGGGTACTTCTTGCCTTTATCGCACTTGTAATCGACAAATATTCTCTTAATGATATGTTTAGGTGAAATGGTTAGGATATTCTGACAAGGAAAACACTTGGGAACCGGAAGAGAATCTTGTAGACTGTACAGAAGTATTGACAACGTACAAGCAGAAACACGGGCTTCCTCTCTATCATGAACAGATCTTCCGACTGTTCAACTGGAGTGAGTCATTCGCAAGGGTTCCAGTCAATCTCAACAACCGTTGATGACGAGGGAGGAGATAGTGCTGGTGTAAAGGAGACGGTGAATGTATGAGTATGGCACCTTTGCCTCCAACTACGCTTCATATCCCTGAGGAAGGCTGCGTAATTCATTTGAACATTTCAGTGGATGCGTTTTTTTTATGGAATAGTTCCGTCTAGATTAAACGTCTGTGCGAGATAAAGACATGACCGCATTTGTCCCAAAGCGACAATATCTCAACAAAATGCAGTCGCCGCCACGTTGTGTAGTGAGCTACGCAGGCGCCCGCGCCTACTCTCGATTTTCGAGATACAAAGTTTATGTCGTCTGCCGGAATTCTCTTCCAACCCTCCTGTGCATACCACCTCTGAGACGCCGTGTCGACGGCGCGCAGCTGTAGCTGCAAGGGGAGGTCTCTGCGCCAGCCACTGGGCGCGCTCGCGTGACACGCGCGCGCGCGCTTCAATTGCAAAAGCACTCCAATGCTGGTGAACGCGGAAGTGCGAAACGGCAATATCGATGGGCGCCGGTTCGCTTGTTTTTGAGAGGTGGTAGAGAATGGACGGTACGGGCGCTTAGCCGGAACACCCAGTCTGGTATCAATCGCCCCTGACGCTACTGCTTCGGGATACTTTAAGAAGAATGCGAGAGTAGCAGATAGTATGACGGCAGCATCTGCCCTCTTGCTCTAGGCTCTCGAGACAAGCGGCCGGCGCCTACCGATTCCCGTCTGGGTTCGTGTCTATAGGATTGACAACTGTAGCGCGTCACAGCTGTCGCATGTCAACGCTGCCTGACAGGAGCGCCCGCAACTGTTGCCCTCTCTTAGTTGGCATTACTGTGCTTGGGTGGGGGAGTACCCGACCACGCCTCTATTTCCACTGCTGTGTGGCCTGAGACGGGCTCACACAATCTGCTTATCTACGCTCTTCCAAGGCTTAGCAGTCTGGGAAGGGTGCGCCACTACTACTATTCGTGAAACAGCACACAAGAATGGATTTAGTCGCGGCGGCTTGTACACCTCTGCCCAACTACTCTGGTGCCCATATATTTTTAGATGACAATGCTAATTGTAGTGATATATACAGAGAATAATACTTTTATTCCAGGGGAACCTACTACGTCCCTCACTGAAGAAGAGGTGGAACGACTGGCATTCAAAAATCGTGACGCTATCACGTCGGCTTCGCAGCTAGTGAGAGATCCTCCCACTAAGAAAAAACGGAAGGATAAGGTATTGTATTCATGCAATTCTCCCTCTTTTTTCCCTTTTATTCATTTACGATATTCCTCGCCCCCATATTTGGCGAGAATCCACGATTTCGGCGAATTAGGTACACTCTTGTCTGCTCATGATGGTGGGGCTTGTCATGAGCAGGATTGGCGCGAAACCAGCTTGTTTCCACCAGTTGTCGAAGAGGTAAAAGCTAACAACTGGTGGAGAAGAGGCTGGCGCCCCTCCCCCTAACACGACCCAGTATGCGCAGTAAACAAGGCTATGTAAAATACGTGTCCGTCGTGAGAACATGCAGACCGGAAAAACACGCGATTCGGAAAAATCGGCTACGAAAGTTAAGATGGAAATCGATTGGTTCTTTCCACTAGCAGATCGCGCTTTCTCTCTTAAGGCAAGTTTTCTGAAATCCTTGGCGGGCGAAATCAGCCAATTTCTATTTATTTCTTTATCGCTGATGCTTTGCATTCACTGATTTTCTTGAGTCGCGCCCCCCTCTCAATCGCCGTTCTCAACATTTCCAACTTATGAACGTGGCCATGTGGGTTCTGTAGAGTTCTTTCCCTTATACAGTTAGCCTAGTTAGGCTGCGTTCAGACTTCACGACGACGCGCGTCATCGCGCTTCCGTTGCAATAGCGTTCTGATGCAATAGGGGAGGGGGAACATGCCACAGACGGATATCGGTCGGCGCCCATCATCTTGGGAGTGAGGAGGATGGCGCATACCAGACTGCGCTAGTGTTCTAAGGAGTACAGGAGAATAGGGAAGTAACAGACTGCATAATGACTTTCCTTTTCTCCAGTGCTCTCCAAAATCGGGCGCTACGACGCGCATCATCGCGAATTCTGACGCTGTTTTAGTTATATGGAGCGTATTTGTTCGTATTTGTACAGTTTGCGGGTTTTAGGAAAAACTAGATGGTTTTGTTGTGGACTCGGATGATAACGACGACGAATATTTCCCAAATAAGAAGAAAAGGGTTCGTGCACATGTCATTTTCCATAGTTAATCCCTTCCATTGGCTGGAACAGAGTGCTGTCATAGAAAAATTTAGCGTTTATCAGTTACTCCTACGAAGATCGAACCGGAAGTGAAACGAAAGAGAGGTCCGAAGGTAAGTGTCATTGAGGATGTTTTAATAAGTAGGGTTTGGTAGGTTTCTAGTCTAGTGTTATCAATGATTACTCTTGGATCTTTTCCAGAAAACGCATCAAACGTAGATGCTCCCCACGAAAGAAGCCGAGGTGAGAAATACCTCGCTCTACTCTATTTCGATTAAGGACAGCTCAGCCAACGACACAAGTAGATCAAGAAAGGTTTGCTTAGTTGTTTTTTTCCTTTCAGATGATGTTTGCAATATTTTTCAGGAGTCGGAAGCAGAAGATCGTGTGGAGTAATACTGCGTATGTCTTTTGATGGTGGGTCGCGACGAAGCAGATCACCAGCAAAGGAACTTCTGAATTCACGAAGGTCAGCTACTAGTTCTGACTTCTCTCCAGTGATTAGCCGAGTAACAGTCAACAATGTGCAGCTCGCTGCCAGCTATCAGTCAGTCGGCGTATCCTGAAAAGAATGAGCGCTGAGGTGGGGGGGGGGATGGGTGGTGGATATCTGTACCTTCATGGCACTGCCCTCCAACCTCATTTCTGCGTTTCCTGCTCCCTTTTTAGTGACGTAAGAGGCACACTTCTACGACTGCGGAAGCCGCGGGTAGGTAGAAATTGGTACGCTTGACCTCGTTAATGACTTGTCTCGCACCTATATTCGAGGCATAATTAGCGAGGTGCGAAGCGACCTCATTAAGCCGAGGCTACTTTCGGCTGGCCCCGGTAGGAGGAGAAGTATTGAGCTATCCAGGCACGAATCCATTGAAAATTTTCGGTGAAGTGGGTAAAAAGGTTGCTATATATTCCAGCTATTTATTAGTTTATTATTATTATTATTATTATTAATATTATTACAACTATTCAAAAAAACAACAAGTGTGCACATCAAATAAATATGTATCATATAGTTTTGAATGCACTTCGTAAGCGTATGAGTTTCCACGAGATCTTCTTGAAGCTTCTCGTCATGAACTCTTGAATGATCGGATTTACATTTTTTTCTATCGATTACTTGAATATTGGTTAGTTAAAAAAGCTACGCATTATACCATTCTATTCAGTTTGACAGGTAGCACTACCTTATCGTACTACTTTTTCGTAAGCCTTCACCTTAATCTTTTTTTTTCTTTTTCGAAGCCGCTTGAACCTTAATCTGTTGGGAGTTTTCACTCGATTTGCTGCCATTTTGGAAGCTCGTGCCCGCCTCGGCTAACGTGCCTCGGCTTAATGAGGTCGCTTCGCACCTCGCTAATTATGCCTCGAATCATAGGTGCGAGACAAGTCATTAACGAGGTCAAGCGTACCAATTTCTACTGACCCCGGAGCCGGCCTTAAGAAAGCGGCGTATCTTCAAGCATGTTGCTTCAAGCTAGGTATTTAGGTTTTCTTCTGCGGAGCGACTTCCTGAACGATGGTTTCATGTTATAGAAGAGAACGCCAAAGAAGAATGTTTACGGATGACTCGTGAAAAGCTCGCAAAGATATTTACGTGAGTTTTTCTTTTTTTGGGATTGGAGTAAAGCTGTAATGAGGATGCTTTTTCGTGCTGAATGGCGGCAAATGTGGTGCTCTCCATGTCCCCTCATAGTCTACTTTGGAAAAGCATTTGGACGTTGCCCTTCGTCGTCGTCGATCTGAGAGTGATATTAGTCTGTTGACCCCTCTAGGAGTACAGTCAAAGGTCGTTAGCCAATGTTTGCTTCTCGAAAATAGCGTGGTTCCGACTTACGTTGGGAACCTCTTGGGAGGTCTTACGTCGCGTCCCTGAAAAGGATAAAGGGTTATTTGTTTAAAAAAAGGAATGCTTTCGCTTGCTGACGCTTCTTGGGTTTCCTGTTTCAAGCGCTATATATTTCTTTCCCTTGCTCTACGCACAGGGCACATCGTTGTTGGGGGAACCCCCAATACGGGGGGATGTATTTGGACATCAGAGAGGGGTCGTTTATTTGGGCTGGAAAAATTTATTTGATAGTTGGTTTTTCTCGCTTCACGGACGTTGAAAAGGGGGAGGGGGGTCGTACTTGGTCATTGTTGGGAGGGGTGGAACGTATTCACGTTGTGGCGGCGTTGTAGAGTTGTGTGGTTGACTTTTTCGCGATTGTTCCTGTTTATGTCGTAGTATATGGCCCCTCCCCCCCCCTTAAGATGGGGAAAATCTGAAAAATGGAAATTGTAAAAAACTTTAGCATTCTGAAGGAAATTTCGGAAAAATACGGGAACCGGTGAGAAGAAGTGGGGAATTCCATTCGATGAGAAGGGGGGGGGGTGGGGTAGCAGTCGTATGAGAGGATAGAAGTATCGATAGGGTCTGTTCGACAAAAGTGTTCTCTCTGAGCTGGCGCAGATCACCAGCATACAAAATAAGCCAACTTCCGCTGATTCCGAATCCAGTGATCACGATGGCTTGAAGACGGGGATCTGTTTGCCGAGCTGATCTATATGGTGGAAGAGCCAATGTGGAGTCATTGAAGCGAACGCCGCTTCCCACACTCGGGTCCACCACTGTACGCTGGCAACAACCTCGTCGGACAGGCAACCTACCCACTGCTTTTATTAGCGAGTGCCTTGAAAGCTTATCTGTCGGGTACTTTAGTTTCTTATCGACTGCAGGAAAACTCCATTTGTTATTCACTTGATCACATTCAGCCTCAGCAGGTCCTTCACATTATGTGTTCGGCGATTGCCTAAAAAATCGAATAGAGCTTATTCCAGATCTCGGTTGCCGCTCTTTGATGATTTACCCATCGCCGCGCCAAATGATCTGTCATGCGAGAAAGGATGCACGCAGAAGTCGCCACTGATTATTGAGCTTGTTTCTTTTTGCTTTGAGGGTGACCTTGGAATTATTGCCAGGATTGAGCCTACACAATATCGGGTAGTTGCGTGTCAAGCCTTCGTAAAAAGTTAGCTGTGAAGGAGAACGATATTTCGTGCGAAGGGTTAGTTCTAGTCCAGGCCCCGACTCGCTAACCTTCAATCACCTTTATTATTGTTTTCAGCTACCCTTCATTCCCATTCCCGTGCCTGAGCCCATCAAATGCGACGCTAGCGAGGCCTCTGAAGCTCTGCGAAAATTCGATGAGATCAGTGAAGGTGCCATTTACTTCCGGTCTGATTTTATTGGTTGTTTCCTTATTATATGTTCTTTTCTGTAGCTGGCGATCCTGCACCCGTTCATCTCTCTGCAAGTGTTGCCAGAACGGATTGTTCACTTGCGGAACTTCGTAAGTATGCAAACGAGCAAAGCATTGAAGATTCGCTCGTATTTATGGATGCAGTTCTCGAGAAGGGCACAACTCTGTCCCACGTGAGTGCATTATTCGTTCATAGCGTTGGTACGAAGGCAGTGATTATGGCAAAAATTATACGCGAAAATTCCAGCCACCAGGAGTAGGAGGGTGGACAACATGGGAGTCCCCTTCTCTGTGTACCTGGGGTTGGCTTTGTACCTGGAGTACCAGCTATTCCTCGCTTCTCGTCTTTCAATACCATATCCACCGTCTAGATGTCATCATATTGCATTTCCATTGACCTCCAGGCGCTGCACAGCGCGCAAACGTATCAGTGAAGTACCTCTAGAAGACGACCTTGAAGACTAAAGCTGCTCACCCACTCTGCTTCTAAATCCTCGTTCACTGCACGTTGCGAGGTAATATGGCCCGTATCGTCATCATATGCATGCCACTTTCGCCTGCCCAGAAATGCACTCGGGGTAAGCGAGGCTGGATGTATACTGGGCTATCACGCGACCGTCTCCCAATTATTTGCCCGCATTACCGCGCTCGAGGCCAACGTCTAACCATAGCCAAAACGACGCACTTGCGCGCCGCGCGGGCCTCTCGCATCCTATTCTTCTCCACCTCTGAGCGTTCCACTGCGGGATTTTAGTTGGTTATCAACACAAGTGCTACCAAATACATGCGTGTGGGTAACGAAGAGGTAGATGTCACAGGGTAGAGTCACAATGACGGGGCAGCTCGGTATCAATCCTATCCCTGTGGTTCTTCAGCTTTATTTGCGTTTAGTTTAGAACGCTTCAGGCTTTAACAGCTGCCAACTCATCTCCTCGGCAAAATGGCTGGGTGGACATATGACCAGGCCGTAGCATTTTTTGCAATCGGTTTCACAGCTCCGTATCGTTTTTCAGTCGTGTGCAGAAAAAGCCATTTGAATCTCTGTTGTAATTGAACGGCAGCTCGAGGGCATGTAGGCGCATCGGTTTCTCTCGACAACTTTGCTGAATTTACATATCTGGCCCACTTCACCAGTTACGTGAACACGTTGCTGAGTATGTGGCGCATGGTTCGGCATTGGGTGGGGGCATTTTTTTCTGGTCCCATTGACACTGCTGACGCTTTCTGTTGAAGTAGCTAGGCAATAGCGTGAGCTTTCTTTACACTTGACCGGACTCTGCAGATCTCCCATGCGACGTGTAATTCAAGAGGAAGTAGCAGAAGGGACCAGCGAAAGTGCAAAATGCCCCTCGAAGTCGAAAGCGCCTTCTTGCGTTGACGTGTCAAGGGTGTGACTTATAAGGGTAGAGAGGAATTTTGACTATGAAGAGGCTTCACCTCGTGATAGGGCACTTATCCACTCGAGTCAATGTGAGTGTGATCTTGCCTTGAAGTTCCTTTCAGGACTGTCATAGAGTTAATCCAGAACTGTCAACAAGGGAGAGTGAACGTCCACTCTATCATGGGTATTTATATTACCTCATCATTGGTTGACTGTTTCTGAAGAATCTCGTCGTAAGGGTGGTAGTTCGGCTCGCTATTCAGAGAGTTTGATCACTGGTTTTTACAGAACGATTTGCTGACAGTCGCGCTAAGCTACGCCGAACTCTCCTACAAGTTGGCCATCAAAATTCTGCGATCTGTTGTGAACGAAAGGAAAAGGTTCGAAATCATTAAGGTGGGTGGCGTGGTAATGTTGAAGTGTATTTTCAGAGGTTTCTAAATTGATTTTTCTCATTTTCCAGGATCTCGTTGGTAAAGTCCGAATCTTTGGTAACTCCAATGTACTTAGACCAGACCGACCCACGGACTCGTCGTCATCTTTAGAATATCAGCTGGTAGAATCCGAGCTCAGTGATGGAAGTTGGTTAGAAGCTGTGTCGCATTGCTCTGCAGCTCACTGGAAATGCAGGTAATCGGGAGTTCATTTTCGGGTAACTTAGTTGTCAATTTGCCGGTTGACTAATCAACTTTACTTTAGGCTCATGTATGAACTGATGACAATCAGTCCATCTCCAGAGGTGTTCATGGATGAGTCCTCCCCCTTTAGTTTGCAGCGCTTTCTTCATTGTATGCGATATGGTGCACACTGTCAGAAGTTGGCATTCATCAACTGTGGTCGGTTCTTTCAGTCGTTCTTTGCAAAGTGTAAGGCAGTGTTCAGACTTCGCGACGACGCGCGTCGACGCGCTGTACAGCGGCCAGCGTGAAGCGTGTTTGAAGGCAGCGCCTACCTTCCTGTTATTCTATACTCTCGAAACAAGCTGTCAAGTCGATCGATAGCATAGCTTTTTAGCGCTATACAGTAGTAGCGCGTCGCGCGTCATCGCCGAGTATGGACGCTGCCTGATGCGTAGTAGAGTTAGACGGATATGTGACAATCTAATATGCCATGGGCGTGGCGAGCGTTACCGCGCCTGGAAGACGAGTTGTCCCGCCGCGCCGTTTCTAATTGACTGTCACAGGGAAGGATAAATTCAATATCGCCTATCACTGGGTACTGTTTCCGCTTGAAATCATGTGAGTTTTGCTGCTCCGATCAACAAACTGGCGCTTACTGGAAATTTGCTGCGCGTCGCCGCACGATGCGTCGCGCGCGAGAACGCGACAACTTACGATTGTCTTGTCCGTCTCACGTATAGACCCAGTGCTGAAAGGCTCGGACTGACGAATAAGCGGAGCCAGGGTGTGATATCATTGGTCCTTCCCACCTTCTGGTCTTCGCCACCTTCTTCAGCGCGTCGTTCAGTGGGTCTGCCCCGAGCCCCAACTCCGAATGGTTATAATTTCCTTCTGCCCTCTCCCTAATCCGATTATCAGAAGTGTGAATTGTGATCAACTCGACTGAATTTAGGCGTCCCATACGGCCAAGCAACCATTGAATGCGACTTCCTTGGTGTTCGAGTAGACGGCCCGCATATTGCAGCTATGCAAAGGAATCCTCGATATGTACGGTATCATCTTCGTCTTTTTGCAGACCGTCTTTTTCAAGATGTTTAATTGAATTACAGTTATTCGAGTTCATTCGGTATGGATTCGATATGAACGCTCTTACCTCGAAGACGTCACCAAATATTATTGATGCTGATGTGACTGTCAGTGGATTGTTAGCAAGCTTGATCAAGGTGAATTTATTTTTTCAACATGGTTAGCCATATTCATCATAAATATTAGTCAGCTAATGTTGTAATACTTCGAAATTATTGATAACTATCCATAAACAGAAGAGGTAGAAGGGGAGGGGCGTGGCGTCAGTTGCAGTTCAACTTATTCGCGATCTTGAGGGCAGGGTGACTGGTACAGTTCTGATAGCTGCGGATGCTGAGGCGTGTGGGGGAGGGGCACGGTTTGGCGAGGCGCCAACCCGTTTCCAACCCGTTGTCGCTTGCATGCTTCAAAGTGATGGAGAACGGGTTGGCGGGGTTCAGATCTAGCTCTTGACGGCCCCAGCATTCGCAGCGAACAAGACTGGATCACAGTGGTATGAGAGAGTGAGAACACTAGCTTGTCTCCGTGTACGCCAAATTGCATTCAGTAGTTCTGACTTGGAGTCGAATGCGAGGCGCATCTCAAGAAGGGAGGAATGCTAAGCGCTTTTTTCATTTTGGGCCCGAAGTGATTCAGGATGAAGAAGCAATCGGATTCTGAAGTACTCTTCATTGACGTGAAAACAATGTTCGAATCGTTTGCTTGAGTTCTTCTTTCTTCCGAGATACGCCGCGTCTTCCACCTAGTTTTGGGATTGTGACTGTTTTTTGAATACGTATTGGATCTACGCCGTCGCCTGCAGGCTCCAGCCGGTGTTCATGTTAGCCTGTCTAGTTTCTTCCTGACTGCTACCGAGTGATATTGTAGAGTTGATGGTTCGATCTCTGGACCGTGCTTTTGGTAGTTCCGCGTCATACCATTGTTCTTGGAGACATGTTTCAAAAGCGAAATGCCGGCCAGATTACTAGGTAGTAGGGCCAGAATCGTTCCAGTTTTTCCTAGCGACAACACAAACCAGCACGGAAATCGCATGACTACAAGCACGCCTACCATATAAGAATCGTCGGCGCCCTCGACCGACTTTAAGAGTGGACCATTAAAACCCCCAACATGCGGAGGCTGGGTGTACATCCTGTATGGCGTACAGAGTCCGAAAGATTCTCCTGCGATACGTTCTACTGCGCACGTTAGGACACCAACAGCAACCGCATCGCCGTCGAATGGTGCGACGTCCCTGATGGTGCAGCCAAGCGATTCCGCCATGGATTGTTCCGAGGGATATCGTGGCTTGAAGAAAGAAGTTCTCATCGAATAGAACTCTATAGAACGTATATATAAAAATACTTTTAATGTGCTATCGAATAAGTAATGTAGTAATGTAGTAATGTAGTAGCGCGACCTTCTTCTGCATACGCACAAGTGTGCAGAAGAAGGTCGCGCTCCGTTCGGCTTGAGAGGGGCGAAGAGCGACTTTTGTTAGTTCCTTCTGCTAGTTGACTCCTTTGCTAGTTCATTCTGATTGACAGGTACTTTTTGGTACACATTCCCTGAGTTCGTGGTGCCCCCCACCAACCGGACTGCACCGAAGTTCACTCATCACAATTACTTGCTTTATTCTTGTAGTCAACCATTCCTTTAGATGAAAAATGGCAATTGCTTCAATGTCATGAATGGGATGCCAGCTTCAGCAAGTCAAGAAAGGGCTCAAGCAGCTCTTAACCTGACTCCAGAGGTCAGCGTATTACATTTCTTTTCTCTCCTTCTTACCTTTTGTGCTTCTTGCCAACCATGGACCCTTTGCTAGTGCGAATAGACTACAAAATCCCGATAGGAACAAAATTCTTTAAATGCTATCCCTCCACTGGGAGTAATGCGCCCAAAATGAGAAAAAGTAGCTATGTGAAATCTCTCAGGTATTCATTTACGTCTGCACCTCCCTCGTCGAGAGTTCCTCGGTGAGATGTGTACCTCGGCGAAGAACCTTCGAGACATTTTAAGAATGACCTTTGTGAATTTAGAAGACTTGTTATTTTGTCGGCAGCTCAAATATACGTCAGGAAAGCGCCGCACCCTTATGACGAAACCACGGCTCCGCCCACTGGCCACTGTAATGCCCAACTTTCAGTCCCAAAGGTTCTGGTGGTGCGGTTGTTCCGCTACTAGTTCTTCCCATTTCGAATGGTGAGAAAGAGGA
Source organism: Cooperia oncophora (assembly GCA_036418165.1). NCBI lineage: Eukaryota > Metazoa > Nematoda > Chromadorea > Rhabditida > Trichostrongylidae > Cooperia > Cooperia oncophora. The sequence continues at coordinate 12,294 of MU938780.1, forward strand.
TACAAGGAGAATGAGCTGGCATCAGCAAAAGAACTCGTCCGATCCTGCCCTTTCTTCACCTTATACACTTGCAAGCGCGGTTCAGCATAGTGTTCCATATGGGGCATTTAGTCTTTGGTTCTTTTTTTCTTCACTTTCATATTATATCTGCCATCTTGTCCACAGTATTTGAGCCGCACAAATCATCGGTTTTGAACACGTACCTTCAGATATCTTTTTCCTCGCTGTAACCCCACTTCGTAGATATTCTCTAATTGTTGAAATTTCAGAATCGGAATGCGCTCACTAATATTTGTGACATCATTGCCGATTGGGTGCGCTGTCTACTTAGCTTTATTCGAGATAATGTTGAGCAGAAGTTGATAAGCGATCAGCGTTGTGAAGTGATGTTTGATCGAGCCGTTTCGCCAGTTCACACAATTCGTGTATCTACCGTTTCTGCAGAGGTGAGTTCAGTTTAGGGGAGAGGGGCAGATGTGTAAGACAACCGTACTGAGGGCGCTGGTGGACGTGGCCAAGATGTCGCGTCGTCGAGTGTTCTTGGCAAAGTGTTTTCATTCTTACAACCATCTGGAGTCTGTCGATCGCGATAGGTTATATCGTGGAATAAGAGGAACCCACTGCGACAGCGACTTCGTTAGCACCCCCCCCCCCTCCTCCTGCTCGGACTCGGCAGTGGGTACCAAATAAACAGGTCGCCGCACAGCTTACCGTATAGGTTGGGCTTTCAAGCGCCGCTCCGGACGATTGTTTGTCACTCACCTCAATTTATTAGGTTGAGTCGATATGGCTCGGACAAATGGTAGTGATGATTTCTAGAGATCATAACTCAGCAACGAGTGAACGAAAATGGACGCGCGAGGTACCGTTGGAAAGAATATAAAAAGCTCTTTCTAACGCTATCTGGCCAAGAACCCGCGGATATCGACAGACGCCTAAAGGAAGTCTACAAGGAGCATGCCCCCGCTAGAAGTACAGTCTACTTGTGGCATTCGAAGTTTGCGTCGGGCAACTATTCCATCGAAGACGAAGACCATGCGAGACGCCCGAGGGAGCTGGATTTGGACTCGCTGCGGAAACAGGTGGAAGCCGATCCGTAACCACTCGAGATATGGCGACCGCTCTTGGGGTGAGTCAGACTACTGTCGTTCGCGGCTTGAAGTCAATCGGCAAGGTGCTGAAACTCGGTCGATGGGTACCCCATGCTCTGACGCAGCGGGACATGGATCGGCGGTGCGAGGTCGCACTTTCGTTGCTCACCTTCAAGCGCCACCACCATTGGCTCGACGAAATAATCACTGGCGATGAGAAGTGGGTCCTCTACTCTAACTCTCACCGCCGTGCACAATGGGTCGACAAAGATGCCGACGCAAACGACGTCCCCAAACCCAGTCCACACCCGAAAAAGGTGATGCTCTGTATTTGGTGGAGCGTACACGGCGTAGAGTACTGGGAACTGCTCGATGAAGGTGCAACAGTAACCGCCGACGTCTACATTCGTCAATTACGAGAACTTGAAGGCAAATGTCCAAAATTCGCAACGGCGGCGGTCCCATGTCTACTCTCCAGACCTGGCCCCTTCGGATTTCCACCTTTTCTCCCACCTCCAACGCCACCTGGACGGCCAAGACTTCAAAACTCGCGACGACGTCAAGAAGGCACTCGAGAACTTCTTCGAGGCCCAGCCCCCGGCCTTCTGGAGCAAGGGCATCCACGATCTGCCTATCCGGTGGCAGAAGGTCATCGATGAAGATGGAGCATATTTCAAGTGAACCCCAGTTGTCGTTAAAAAGTTGTACGATAAAGAAAAAATTTGTCAATTTGTCCGAATCATATCGACTCAACCTAATAGATCGTCTCAACCTGGATTCGTGGCTATGTGATAACGTTTTGTTCATTTACAGTGTGATGTGAGAACGATCCTTTTTGGAAACGTTTCAACACCTCTGCTCTCTCGTATTCTGGGAATGATATCCAAAGGAAAAGCGGCAATGGTAAACTGGAACAGTCTTTCCATTTTTTGATGAAAAAACATTGAACTAATTGAAATTATTTTATTCCAGGTTCTTTGCATATATTCGGTGTCGATCACATATGTACCTCCTACTGACAGCTCCTCAGACGGCTATCCTCTCCCTCTTCGCGTGCGCCGTACGGTTTCACCTGGGTGTATGGTTGAGGAAGCAAGGTCAGCTGACCCTAATGAGTTTCTAAACTATTCATTCATAATGAATCCTTATAATTACTTATTATTGATTGTTTTTCTACTTGTCGAGTGATGCTTGAAATGATTCTTGTTCAAGCTTGTACGACGAGTTTCAAAACTACACCTGCACGTTACGCCCGGACACCTCCTCAACCTCCGAATCTGAGTGGTACTTTGTGCTGGACGTCGAGTCTTTGAGTAGGTTTATTCCAACAGTTCTGCTTGAGTGTTTTACTGCCTACCTGGATTTTGAACAGTAGCAAGAATCGCTGCGTTTATTTGGGGTACCACTTTTTCACTGATCCCAGGACACGTCTCTTTTCTGAGTCATTCTTTTTTCACTTTTCTCAAGAGTTCTCAAACAAGGGCTGCAAAGGCTGTATTGGTGTCTTGGAAGATCTTCCATGTGGTTAATTACGATATTTGAACGTCTTTACCATTGCACAGGTCACTACCAAAATAGTTATTTTATAAATGTCCGTATGTCCGTTCTATTAGGTTGGTCGAAAAGTCCTTTATTATATCTGCTGGCCGAGGCGCGGCCATAGCCTTATCTGTTGTGCGTTTTTTTATACGCTCTCGTGAAGGAGGGAGGGATCGACTCAAGTGGTATAACGCCAGGAACACCTAGTTTGTTGGGAATCCCAACAGGAGGGTCGTATTGGCCGCCCAGGAGAGGGGGGTCTCATTTGGCCGCCAGGAGGGGGTGTCGTATTTGGGCTAAGAAAATTTATTTTGATGGTCGGTTTTTCTCGCTTCACGGACGTTGCAAAAAGGGGGGTCGTACTTGCTCATTTTGGGGGTCTTATTTACTTTCTGGCCTTTCTAGGAGTGTGGGAGTGGTGGTTTTGACTTTTCGCTGATTCGCCTGTTTTTAATTCCCCACACATATACCCTCGCTCTTCCACTGCCCACGGAGAAAAAAGTCGGTCAGGAACTGGCCTGATTTCGGATGACTGGGGCAGTAAAGGGTAAATAGTGCCAATCCTCCTTCTCCCCTACCCCCCCCCCGCTCGATAGCAAAGTTCTTGGGAAAAAGGTAGGGGTAGGGAGTTTTCGGGAAATTTTGGAAAAAGTGGCAGGAAGTTGGGGAAAATCTGAGAATTGGTAGAAGGGGGGGGAGTCGTATTGTCTCGCGGCTTTTCCTGTTTCCATGTGCTATTTACCCCCTCCGAAAGGAAGGACAGAGGGCCGGAAGGGGGGGGGGGTCGTACGCACTCGACTAAAATCCCCAACCAATGATGTGCTCTTGCTGTACCTTGAGCATAGTCGGGAGACAGCCCTCGAGTAGCCCAACCTTTCAGCCGGCTTCCGTGCACATTTCAGGGGAGAACGTGTACGCTGCAGTGTACAGGGTGGATGGCTCCGTGACTGCACTGAAGGTGCGCCCAGCAACCCATAGGGCATATGAAGTGGGCATGTCCTTGAGCGCAGCCAGACCAGTCTCCCACCAGCTGTATCGGGTTAAGGATGGCATCATTGGTGAAAAACGGCGCCCTGGCTGCGCCGTAGTCCGCGCCGTGTCACCCTATCGCCTATCCGTGCAAACGCTAAGGAGGCCCTATCGGAAAAAGGGTGCCCTATCGTTTGCACGGATTATGACTGCACATGGCAAGGACCATCTCCGAAGGTGAATGTACATTTCGTCTTAAAAAGGGCCAACTTTGGGCAGAGGCAGGAGCGAACATTATTGTTTTTGAGTACGTCCTTGATCTTCCATTGCTTCGTGGAAATTTTAGACCCTTCAATACATCTGTCACTCACGAGTGTTCATACAATACTTTACGCAGCATCCTTTCGATTGTATAGCGCACATTTGACCGTATATGAAGGCTTTTTGCTTACCAGGGAAGTCCGCCAAGTCCCTACCATGGAACTTTGAATGGAGACCTGGAT
>MU938781.1:0-12375 GCA_036418165.1 Cooperia oncophora
GTTCAATCACCCCATTCGCCCGACATAAAGCCGAGCGATTCCAATTGTTCTCGTCAGTCGAGAGTACTCTCCGACGGCAAACGCTACAATGTTTTGTCATTCGCCGAAATTGGCATCAACAGCAATTTACTCGCACTTGTTGAAAAATCGAAGGTACCAGAGGTCCAAAGGCTTTCGGGGCACTGGGAGCGGGTCATTGGTGAAGGAGGGATTTACTTAACTTGAAGCCAAAATATTACTTTTTATCTATCTTTGTTTTATTGGAAAAAAACCGACGGCACTTTTGAATGGGATGACCTAATACATGCGCACAAAGTAAGGTGACCTCGTTTGGGGGATCCGGTGACGGGGGTACATTTTGCACATTTGCTACTTCCCATCGACGTATCGATCCATATAGAGAGCCATTTCGTGAGCTCACAAGAGTTGACAGGTTTTATCATGGTGGCTCAACGAGCTTCCTCTAGCTTCACAAGAGTTTAGAGGTTTCACGAGTGAGACTTGTAAACGAACTGTGAAGAGGAAAAGTGCGCTTCCCCCCTCCTCTCCCCGTTATCAAGTGCACCCACATTTAATTCGTTCTGCAGCGATGCTGTTCACGGCACCAGTAGTTTTTATGTAGAGCGCCGCTACGTCATTAGCCGGTTCACTAAGGCCTCCGTTTAGCTAGAGTCAGCCTCACAGTGCATGCATGAAATGGCGGCTTTGGGGGAATGTGGACCTCTATAGTGGTACTTCCGCCTGCCATCGCTCCGTAATAGTTTGGCTAGCTGCCGTGGTAAGTCGCGGCAATATAGCTGTAAATATTGGTATTCGTTGATAATTATGTTTACTAGTACTTGCACCATTGTACTATCGATGCAACTCCTTATGGCTCTACCCTTGATTGGCTGATACTTGATAATGCAACATCATGTTAGCAATGATCATCACTTCAAGATAAACTACGAAATACAACCTTTTAGGAGTTTTTTTTAGCATCTTATACCTTTCAACAAATTTGTTCACTGTAATCGACTTCATGATAAGTAAATATATGAGCACACAACGAGGACATTATGCAGAGATACAGCATGTCCCTTTGAACAGCGTTAAAAGTCTTTTTTGCTGCCTGATAAATGATCACTGAAAACGCAAATAATGCTTAAACGCCACAGTTCATATTATAGTTTAGAAAGCTCACATTAAGATGGATAATCTGATGTTTTTAAGTGCCACCGTGTCTCGCTACCAACTCCAGACCATCTCCATCTACTCTAATGCAGTCGACAGCTTTACAACCACCAGCTCCTCCAGACATACGTCAAGTACAGCAAGGCTTCAGTCATATGGTAATTTCTAGTATCTGCGGAAGTTTCCTTCTACTCTACTATGAAGTGATGCAATTAGGGCGTTATTAAAGACAAACTGTACGCTCGCCTTTCACTTGTCCTTGCACTGTGCGAGGCGAATAGGTTCGCGGCTGCAGAAACGTGCCACTTTCTCCGCTCAGAGACAATTCCCGCACTTCGCCCAACCGCCAGTCGATACGTATCAAAAGCTTTTCGCCGAACCGCTGCGTTCCAGAGAAACGCTGGGCCGCAGACTGTGAACAATTCCTAACTTCTTCATAGCGCCGTTTTGAGGGACGAAAGTGGTATGTTCTTTGTGAACGCATATAACATTAAAAGGCATGGAGTCATTTTGAGGACCACTTGATCGCGGGGAGTGTCTTTGAAAGTACGCGGGAATGGGGGCTGCGTGGTAGTGGTAACTGAGCGTTGTCTTTATACTCCGCCCGCGCTATCGTCAAGGTGCGGCGCTGGCGTCCATGCCAAGTACCCGCAATAAAACACGTACTCAATGCTGGTGAACAAGTAGAAGCGAGAGTGCACAAAGAGGAAGCGTGACTGGCTAAGGCTAGGCCCCTCGCCGCTCGTGCGGCAGAGCGGAGTGGATTATGGAGTTGGCTTCGTGGTATCGTCACCCTCGAGCCCCTCCTAGTGCAATTTTGATAGCAGGAAGTGGAACGCTGCTGCGCTGCCCACACATACCGCAAGGGCCAAGATCCACGGGGGGGGGGGGTGAGTGTACAATTGCCTTTCAGTCCAGGATACAACCTTTGTCATCATCAGCAATTGAAAGTCAGTTACAGCACTATTATTAGGAGATCGTGGGGATCTCGGGAGCGTTTCATATTCGGTGGTTTGCAAAGAACTGTCTAACGTCTTTACAAACTTGAATCATAGCAGTACGATAATGAAAGTCTCATGCCATGCCTTAATGACACTGTCAGAGATCAGAACTGAAGAAGGGGTTAGGATTTTGTTGGGTACGGTTATCATCGTCGCGTATGAGCTGCTGTCGTAGTAGAATGCGAAAGCCCTCGCCTCAGAAGAACATTCAGTTGTTCGAATGGGGTTGACAATGGTGCTTTCCGGCGAAGCTTTCTATCGTAAAAAGTTCCCTGGTTCCCAAAATATTTTCATTCCTATTTTATATACCAAGCGCTGAGTTGTCTGTCTTTCTACGAAAGTCAACATAAACTGGAGAATGGCATGGAGAGTCAAGTTCAAACTGGGAATGGATGTAGGAATGGACTTATTAAAATGTATGAGGCGCACAGACTTACTAAGGTGTATGAAGCGCACAGACTCAGTAAAGACCCACCCACAGTGGGCGAGACATGCTCCGAAATGTTTTGCGCTCACATCAAAAATTCGTAATTTGCTTTTAAAAGATCGTTTAATTAATGTTTTCAGAGTATGAACTCTCAGTCAACGATGCCGCAGCCAGCTATGCCACAGCCAGCTATGCCACAGCCAATGAACCCAGCCTGGGGTGGATCACATCCTGGTGCACATCCTGGTGGATCACATCCGCTAGATCCGCGGATTGCAGCTCCAGTGCATCATGCACCAGATTTAATCGATTTAACTTCTGAAAGGAATGTTCTGCAGTTGGGATTCGAGGATAACGAATATGTACTTCCTCATAATATGGCGAACAACTCCGCAAGGGTAGATCCAAGGTTGGTAGGAGTTTTTGGATGACGTTCCTGAATTTCTTTTCACGTTTTGTTTGATGACTTCAATGCAGTAGGTGGAGCTGTGCCGTCGACTTAGGAATGGGATTTTTGCTGTCTGGATTTTCCATTAATAGCAGGATGAAACTAAAAAAAACTTAAAACTCAACTGTATTATATCCTTACTTAATTCGATTTGGTTTGAAAAGTGGTGTCCGACTCGATTTGAAAGGTGTCTGATTCGATCTGAAAAGTGTCCGACTTGGTTTGGAAAGTGTCCGATTCAAAACGAAATTTGTTTATCACTGAATTTTTCTAGTGTATTCCGCTGTACGCTGACAATGGTGCCTCAAACTGAAGAATTATTGAAGAAGAGTCGTTTGCCTCTCGGTCTCACCCTTCACCCTTTTCGTGATATGAAGGTGATTTTAGCGTCTTTTCGCGGTGATAACTGTTTGAGTAGTTATCCCCGTGGAATATAATTTTTTTTCTAGAACTTAAATATAATCCAAACATCAACTATTGTCCGTTGTCGTTATTGCCGAACTTACATAAATCCATATGTTTACCTACCAGACTCACGACATTGGAAATGCAATCTGTGCAATCGAAACAATGACCGTATGTTTCTATTTTTTGAAAGATTAGCTTCTATGTCAGTCTGTCTTCTCATTTTCTATTAGCTTTGATGTCAAATTGATTATGCCTGCGTCAATTCCATATTTTCAGTCCCAGATGATTTCTGTTGGGATCCGAACACGAAATCATTCGGAGATCCTGTGAACCGACCTGAAATAAAACATCCAACTGTGGAGTTCATCGCGCCAAATGAGTACATGGTAATTAGCTACTGATTAATGTTTTGTGGTAAAACAACGGGATACAACAAAATGGCTTGAAATATGCTTTCTTATTTGAATAATTCCGTACAGAATTAACCAGTCGTTCTAGAAATTCATGCAGATTCTCATAAAAGTTGTTATCAGAGGTTCAAAAATATTCGGTGTTTGCTTTTCAATAACGTACTTCTCCCTACATCTTTTTGACATTTCTATGTGTTTCATCGCTTGTTGCTGTCGGTAATATATGTCTATGAATTTATGTAGCTAGAAAAACAACTGCTCCAAATTTTTTTGAAGGGCTAAATTGAGCACAGATTGCTGGCAGGCTGCGTTTATACTCCGCGTGAAAGTACGCATGTACGGCAGCGTTTCGAACGTGCGCCAGCGCCAGCGACTGGGGAAGTGCAGGTATCGATCTAGCCCACGTACAGCAGAGTTTAGCGACTAGGAAAGTACGGATACGCCAGCGGACACTTTTGTTCAAGCTCAAACTGCCAGCGAAAACGCTGGAGTACACCGCCATGCGCTGGCGTACGATAGATATACTTTCCTACTGACACTTTCGCGCACGCTAGCTACGAGTGTACGAAGCGCACGCTGACGCAGAGTATGAATGCGGCCTCAGGATGACTCTGCGAAGGAACTATCATAATCTCTGAGTCGTCATCAACGAGCACCTAGAGAGAAGAGATTTTGGTTGTATTCGGCGACAGGGGGGAAGAGGATGGAGCTTTTCTCACTAGTTCCGGTTGCGCTTTTCACTTTGGTGAACCTGTGAACGTTGGTGAACCTGGAGACACCATGACCTAAGGTCTTTGTATGTATATTTCTTTACGGAGTTGGCAGATCATTCCGCGGCTTCCCAGAATTCCACAGGTCTGGATGGCTTGGCGCAGTGATGGCAAGTAGCAAAAGTGCGAAATGCAATTACCTCACTCCCACCCCCCCCCCCCTGTAACCGAACTGCTCCCACTTTTTTTTTCTATTCTCCAAATAAAAAAGTCCGATAATTTGTTTCCGTATGAACTTTTTTCATTGCAGCTACGGCCACCGCAGCCTGCTGTCTACGTGTTTGTTTTGGATGTGAGTGCGGCCGCTGTTGAAGCAGGTATGATCGAATTTATTAAATAAAATGAAAGGGATTGTGAAAGTAAAGGCTTGTGGGTGTTATTTTGCATTGGGAGAATGAATGGGTACAGGCTGGCTGCCCTATTACTTTTATCGTTCGTCAGTATGGAATGTGCGAGGGCAGGTAGCGTAAGATGTCTGAGGGCATTGCTTTCCCATCGTCGTACCATTCTTTATCACTTATTCTCACGTTCTGTCACCTTATATATACTAATTCGCTGCGTATAAAGGGGCGTGCCGGGTAGTATGAGTATACCAAACCAGTTCTTTGCCAGTTATTGAAGCGGGTATGCGACAACAATTGGTAGAAAAGCGAGTGATACGAACGATATGATACGGTCTTGTCACTTGATCGCTTTAAAACTGGTAAAGAACGTGAAGCGAACAACACTATATAGGTTTCCCTTCCAAACTTCATAGCAGAATCTGGTAATACGTGCCTCGTAACGTACTTATCAGCTACCATCAGCTACTCAATTTCTGTTACACATCATCAGTGTCCCAATATCGCTCCTGCTGTACCACTTGTTGAAGTCATTATCAAACGTCACTGCCGCGCATTATGAAGTTCATCACAAGCCCACGGAACGGCGGATACCCACACCACTCAACGATTTAGATATTCTAGGATCACAGTATTTATTTACTGTTCTTTGAAATAGTCTCATTTTGCTAGTACTGAAGACCAACGCTGCTTTGCTCTCCCACGATTTTTTTTCAATAAGGCTGAATCCCATTATGAATATCACCGTTTATTGGTTCCCTTTTCTGACTCGAGCTACTTTACTAGCTTTTAATAACTTTCCATTCAGGTTATATTTACACGTTTTCTGAGCAGCTTCTGATAAATCTTGATCAACTTCCTGGAGATGACAGAACACAGGTTTGAATCCCTTTCACAATTTAGTAATGTTTTTTTCAGAGCTTCTGCTTGTACTAGGTATTTTAGGTAGCATTTGTTTGCGTTGATTCTATGGTTCATTTCTACCAGTTTTCGTCTGGATCGCGACGCCTTCCTAAGGAACTGATTGTTGATGAAGTTGATGGTACGTTTCCAGCTGACGGAATCATTCGAAAAGACTCACCGTTTTTTAGAGATGTTCCTTCCGTCGCATCAGGGTATTTTGATCCCTCTAAAGAAAAACGCTGACGTGAGTCATATGTTTGCGCATTTTTTCATGAACTTTTTGACTCATCTTTTAAAAGAGTGCAAGAAGGAACTGGGAGAGTGTTGAATAGTGAGAGTACATGTTCGAAGTGCAACATATTTCGTGAGAAGTGCTGAAACTGACTTGCTGAAAGAAGTCCTCGGTATGGTCATGATCCTAGTCACCTTTCGTACGGATTGACTCCTAAACTATTTCCCCTGTATAAGCAACATCGTCCGCCGTTCTTTTTCTGGAGAACGTGCTCGAATTTCTTTAGTTCACGTCTCAAAAAAGGTGTCAAGCGCTCGCAATTTCAATACTTTCTTTCCTTGGCCCATTTACTGCGAACGTTAAAGAACCCGTTGCTCTCCTTACATGGTCTGATTTTCTAGCAAGCTCTTCAGAAAATGTTTTGGTTCATTCTGGCGGCTTTCCTACAACTACTGGTTTTCAGTTTATCTTGCTTTCTCACGGTATAGTACATTGAAAGGAATAGTTCAGGCTGTTCGTGCATTTGTGGAAAAGCTTCCAATTCTTTTCGAACATGCTAGCAGCTCTTCAAATTGCCTGGGATCTGCGTTGAAGATTGTGCACGAATTGATAGTAAGTATTTCTGCTGTCTAAAACATTGAGTATCGTTTGAGTTAGTGAGAGTGTCGATGAGAGTCATGCATGATATAGTTTCGTGGCACTTTCATGCTATTTTCAACCAGTAAAGTGGAAGAAGCTGGAGAGACCTTAATTACTCCCAAGTTCTTCTGTCACAGTTAGTTCCTCGCAGTACGCCTGAAGTCTTGATGAGATTTGGCAAGAGCAAGAGAGCGATGAAAAGCTAGGCAACAAACACGCCTCGTCAGGTACCTAGCTTAGCTGATGATCATTGTCCTTGCTCTCCGACGCTCAGTAGTTGGTGATTTTATAGTTGCAAGATTGGCCGGCATGGCGGAGAGAGAGACAAAGCGAGGAATCACGAATGCACGTATTAATATCGATTTAATACGAAATGGCGATGGAATTGAGTAAAAGCCGACTAGACGATACTCGAGTCGCGTGATATACTCGGTGAAGCAGGAGAAACTGAAAGTCGACACGAGTCGACCATTGTCAGCTTATCGTCGTCAAGAAAACTGTCCCGGGAAATCCTTAGATGTTGATACCATAGGTCGTATTTCAAGCAGATCGTAGACCTAAACAACTATCTTCAAGCCAACTGTCGACTGTTCCTCCGACCGACCCTCGGGCAGGTTGCGGAACAATGAGTTTGAAAACAAGAACGAACGTTCAATATTATACCTACCACCTCGAAAATGGTTTATTATATTCTGCCGAACGCAGGTGTTTGTAGAGGTCAGAAGACCGGTTGTATTTGCTCCGGGACGGTTTCGACCTGAATTCTCGTCCCTTAAGTTCAGACCGAGGGCGTGGCCGCACGGTGGAACCTCGGCCTCTGAAGCAATGAACGAAAGCGGTACGAAAGCTCGGCCCGAATGAAAACGGGTTCTACTGCTAAAAACCGTTCGATTTGGCACCACAAACTAACGAACCATTCGACTTTGTGAGGATACCATATTGATCAAGTTTTTCGTTGGTCCAAACTCATATTCCACTCGAGGTCGTCGGAGAACAGTCGTCTTCTGAAGTATGGAGCGTCCGAGCGGTGGGCTTGAGATACGACAACGTGTGATCACCAATCGCCTAGGATGTTGCGCGGGAACGTTATTTCCTTTGACCGGAGGATAGACTTGAATGGTCGACTAACCTATGGGTAATTGAGACAAAGGAAGCTGGCGATGACTCTCCAGCAAGCAGCACAAAAGACGTTTTAGAAGAAGAGCGATACATCAGGAGACAGGCTTCTCGGACAAAACTCATCCCAAAACCCTACGCAGAAGGACAGATCGCGACAAAGATTTGGTAGGTTTTCGGCATCTACACAAGGAAAACCTGTTGCTACGCTGCACGCGTCTCTCAAGAAGACGTCACCCTCAAGACTCTCGTCTGCGACGTGCACTGACTGGCCTATACCGACAAGGAAGAAAAGTTGCCTCAAGGGACGATCCTCAAGAACAACGATGCTCTGGACCGACTTTCGCTGTCGCTTTTATACGCTGCAGCCAAAAGGAGCCGTGATACAAGACTAGAAGATGAACGCATGTATTCACGCGCGCTGCGCCGTTCTTCGAGAACTCGTTACGCACAAATATGGATCAAAAAACCACCTCTATTTGGTGTCTGGCTGCGATAACAAGGAATAAGAGTATAGCGTGATTAGTAAGAAAGTGATTCTGCTGGGAACTAAGTTCCTCTAGGAGTCTAACGCAGGCTCCAACGCACTTAAGGTCTAGTTTCGACGAACCTGTTTTTTTACAACTGACGTAATAATCTTCGGACTGAGAGAAAATCTGCTGTGAAGGGGGCTTTCAAGGGTTTTTTTTGTGCAAAATTTTGTTCACCATTCCTACTACTCCTTTTGCGCCAAGGAACTGGGGAAAGGAACCACAGTGGATGAGCTCCTTCCATTCCAGAGGACACTGTAGGCAAAACCTACATTTTCCACATTGTCCCTTCGTGCCTCCGTGTTGTCGCCCACGCTTCTCACGATCATGGAGTCCGTGCAAAGTGAACCGTCCCTGCTTGACGGCGCATGGTTTCCCTTCGTCGGTGCAGGACTGAGTAAAGACCAGTCGTGAACATGCGCTACAACGGTTTTGCTCTCGCTCCGCGGCGATGAGGTGCCTTGCCTGAAAATCGGTGATCAAGACGCGCTTAGACTTTTCCGATTTGCTATTTGGAAAGCGTGAAAGCGTATCTGCCAACCTTTAGATTTTAGTTGCATCAAGGCCGTGCTGCTTGCATGAGGTTCTTTCTAATACTAACTATTACATTCACAGTGACCAATTATGGATTTTTCTTATCATACTGACCGTTCTTTACGAGGGGCGAGGAATAAGGGACGGACGATATAATCTAATGCCTTTCAACGCGTCGATCTCCTTATATATCTGGATCTGCTTAAGTTTGGAATATTTCCACCTGCGCGTGAAGATTCCGGAAACAGAGGAGGCGAGCGAAATGTATGTTGGAAGGTATATTATATTTGTTTGTTGTAGAAGACAGCCTTGTTATTTTCCCCGGTCTGTTTGTGACCGCATGTGGATGTGACGGGTTTGAAGAAAAAAAACCGGATGCATGAAGAAAAAATGGTGAAACTTTAAAGTTAGAGTCCTATGAGGTTCCAAACAGTGAGAACATCGGTCAGGGTCCTAGATCTGTGCACCGGAGTGCTTGCTCTGATCGCGCTTCGGAAGAAATTCCGGGATGGCGTGTGTTTAGGATTGTTCAATTAATCTCGGAACGCAGTGAGACCGGATTTACTTGATACAAGTGGTCTTGCTTGGGATACTGTTACCAGGACATAAGTATGCTCTTGACCTCTTGTCTGTGCTCAATCGCCTTCGCCAGACCGTCTCTGACCTTGGGGTCAACGCCTTGTCTGTGTAATTCCTGTTCCTGGTTGTAAACATTTTTAAGAATAGTAATTAGATGTGATTATTCGTTCGCATAGTGTTCGTGATTAACTATTTAAGCGGAAAAATGTCCAGAGTGTCTCGAGCGTGTGTCCGTGTGTACCTGACTTGTCCGAAGCCTACCCATGGTGTCTCAAGCAGATACTCTGTATACACGCTGTGTCGGGGCATACTTATTACGCGTTTGCTTAAGCCGTTTGGTTTGTCCTTCTATGTCCGTGCGTCTACTACGCGCGTAGCTGATCTTGGCAAGGACGACTGCTGCTACTTCTCAAACGCCTTCGTATAGTCTGCTTGTGGCGGAGGACTTATCCGAGCGCACGGCTCTCGCCAATAGATTGAGTGTTCAAGGCACGTGCCTATGTGGCGCATTGGTAGTACTGCCTGCAAGCAGGGAGGATGCAATACTTCCGCAGCTAAAAAAATAAATGAAATAGGTGCCACCCGGTCGCGACAAAACAATGGCTCCGCCCACTTACCACGGCGGCGCCCAGCTCCCATTTTCAACTGATACCTGATGGTGCATTTGTTCCGCTACTGACTCTCCATTTCGTGCGGTGGGAATGAGGTTATAGGGAAAAAGAGCTGGCATTAGCAAGTGCGGACTAGTAACACCACGCCCTTCCATTGCCTTATGCACGACGAGCGCGGTTCCGCACAGGCTGTGTTCATACTTCGCGGCAGCGTACCAGCTACCGATAGCGTCCACCAGCGTTCCGAGCGTCCTGCAGCGTCCAGCGACTAGGAAAGTGTAAATATCGATTTTGCGTCTGCCAGCGTCTACTAGCGACTGGCAGCACCGCTGGTGGAGAGTATGGGGCGTTGGGAGAGTAGCACACAGCTGGTAGGTACCCTTCTATGGCCTCTCTACCAGCAGTCTGCTACCTCTCTATCTCGGGGACTGGGAAAATGCAGGTATTGATCTAGCGTCTGCCAGCGATGCTAACAGACGCTGGCAAATTCCTTATCGATACCCATAGTTCCCTAACCCTCGAGACGCTGCTGGTTGCTGGTGGACCTGGCAGACACTGGCAGACGGTGGCGGACACTCTTGGTCACTGGTGGATGCTGCCACAAAGTGTGAACGCAGCCATAGGACGGATTCTATACGGAGCATTTCGGGCGGGTTTGTGGTGCTTTTTTTCTTAACTTCTGTGTTCTTTACCATCTTGTGACTAGTGTTTGAGCCGCTTCAATTGCTATTCTTGGGTGCAGAGCGTACCTGAAGTCGCAAGGAATCACCCTGAGTTGCTCTGCGATCAATTTGTCTCTGCTTGCTCTTTCCTTGCGAACGATATCAACTATGAGAAAGCCTCGTCAGCATGGGCGTAAAGGGGTCTAGAGCTAGCATTAAATTTCGATGTTTGCTTACCATAGCCCTTCATTCCTTTGTTCAGGTGAAGAGATTCGAGAAAATCCTCACGCGATATCTTACTCGAAAAATTGGATTTGAAGCAGTTCTGAGAATTCGTTGTTCAAGAGGTTGTTTGTTGAGTCTACCGATGCCTGATTAATGAGTGAACATAGGAGTGCTGAAAGGAATCGTTTCTAGGACTCAGTTTATCCGCGTTCTACGGTAATTTCTTCGTGCGATCTACTGACCTTCTTGCTCTCGCTAATGTCAATCCAGACTCAGCTATTGCTGTGCAGGTAGTTACTTGTGATCAGATCCTTTTTGGAGCAGTGTAATTTCTATTCGTAAAAGTTGTTTATTGAAGGTAAGCATGGAGGAAAAATTGTCGACGACTGTCTGTTTCCAAGCAGCTCTCCTTTATACGTCTAGCAAAGGTACGTTTGTTGCTATCTCTTCAACTTCGGAATCTAGAATCGTCGCTTCAGGAGATCGTCGCATTCGTGTTCATACCATGTGTCTACCTACAACTGCGGATTTGGCCCAAGTCTACAACAATTTTGACTTGAAGGCCACAGTGTCCCTCATAGCGAAAATTGGTGAGTTTTCAATACTTATTTGAGCACGTTGAAGTTTCACTTTTCGTTCTTCAGGAGTTGATCGATCCATGTCGGGATGCGCGCTAGCGGATTGCAGAGAGGCTATTGTAAATGCTGTCGTCGATTCGCTTGGTGCATATCAAAAGACAATGCGACAAGGCCGACCTGGTGGACTGCTGGCACCACGAAAGGGTCATTTGCGGCTGTTCCCTCTTTATGCACTCGCCATGCTGAAGCATGTGAGATAAGTTCTTCATTGAAGAAATCTGAGCAAACGTTGCGAGAATTATCAATCTTAATCCTAATCCTTATCCTTATTATCGTTAATCCTGGTGTACTGAAATGTAGAGCTACGTCATGCCCAAGAAACTTCTTACATTTGCCAAAAGTTTAAGACCTATCATAAATTTTTAGACTTGAGTCGACTCATTGTCATCCATGATTATTACAGTAATGTAGTAGTTCATCGGTATTAGGCAGCGTTTAGACTTCGCAATGACGCGCGTCATCGCGATATCGTTGCGATAGCGCTCCAGTGCAGTAGACTGAATGCAGCCATGGAGAGGTATTGATGGGCGCCCGCCGCTTATGTCTCAAGAGGGTTTAGGAGAACAGGTGATTGCCAGACTGTTCGCCAATGTTTTGAACAGTATATTAGATAAGGACAGATAGACAGATAAGGACATCAGCAGAATGTAAAGGGTTTTGTGAGAGCCCCGACCACTTCGACTATATCCCCCTCAGTACGTTAACCCCTTGCTGACCGTGGTCCACTT
>MU938782.1:0-12703 GCA_036418165.1 Cooperia oncophora
ACCCACTCAATTACCCAGTTCGGGCGGAGTTCAATAGGGTGGTCTACGGTGGCGGAGAAATCGACTATCTCGCTGATCTCAGGCACCACATCGCGGTCGCGTGCCAGAATCTCTCGATGGCGCTCGTCCAGAAGGCTGTGGCGGAGTGTCATGATAGTATTTAATATGCTCTTTAATATGGTGGTGGAAAATGTCCGATCAGAATTTACTAAAGTGTACTTACAGCGCCTCGAAAGTCAGTGAGGCAAAGTGACTTTTTTTTGGCCCCCCTGTACATACTCTGGTTCGCGGCGGACTGTTGGGTAGTATGAGTGTGTCACGGCAGCATGAGTGTGTCACGCCGTCAAAGCCCTTCTCTGCCTTCTTGTTGAAGCGCGCATGCGACAACCAGTGGTGGAAAACGAGTAATAGGAACGTAAGATACAATCTTATCTTTTGCTCGCTTTGAAAACTGCTGAAAAATTGGCAACGCGCCGAACTCATCCCGCCTGACACGCCCAACCGTCCGCAGCGAACGACAGTGTGCATGTGTAAGCTTTTTTCCGCTTTGTGAAAGGACTTGTACGTTAAATTTAAGCTCAATGCTGAGACCACGGCACATCATTGGTTGGGTTTTGATCGAGTCCGTACGACCTCCCTAAGAGTTGTCTCGATACAACCCTTGTCCAATCCTACATACCATTTTCTGAATATTTCTAAATTTCCTACCAATTTTTTAGAGTTTTTCTGGAAATTTCCGCTAATTTTCTACTTTTTTTCCCCAGAAAAATTTGCTGTCGAGCGGGGCGGGGAAATAGAAAAATCCAGAAAAGTCAGCAACTTCTCTCACAGGGCCGGACGGCGAATAAGTCCCTCTTGGGATCCTCTACGATGAAGCCCTGACTGAAAAGCGAAGACGTACAAAAAGACACTTGGAGAAGGAGAAGCTTTTGAGTGGATTCTGAAGAAGTGTTTTTTTGCACCCTCCACTACAAAGTCTCTATCACGTCCATAAAATGGACATTCAAGCGCTGAGAAGGAAAATGCACATCTGCCGAGAATGATGAGTTTTCTCCGCCGTACTCTCTGAACTTACTTCTATGGCCGTGAGATATATAACGGAAATAAGTTTTCCAGCAAGGATGGGTATGACAAATTCAAGAGCAGTCAAGATGATGGCTCGCCGCGCTACCAAAAGATCTTTCCTGAAATACCGAAATGAATAAAATAATATCGTCATTCCCATGCATTCATTTATGGCATTCTTCTCTTGCGCCACTGGTTGTATATAGTAAACCCGCATTCCACCGGTAGAACACCGGTGTGACAAGAGAATCGTAATGCCGCGCTGTGGGCGCCGCGTGCGACGTCGCGCAAGCAAATGACAATGGTTACAGGTAGTAGGTGGCAGCAAGAGGCAATTCAGAACCGAAAATGGTCACGATTGTTTACAATGATGGGATACATGAAGTTCGGTGCTTCAATCGACAGGTTGGTACGAGAAAACGCCGTTTTGGTCGAGTCTGTACGACCTCCTGCGCGGCGGAGCGGCGAATCACGATCCTTTTCCCCGTCTCCCGCATTCTCATACGAGATGACTCGCTCCACAAGAGCTTTTGTGTTGTTCATACGTTCTTCTCAGAAGTCGAAAAGGGTCACGGCAGCTTGCAAGATAGATCCCTAAGGCGAGTGGGATTTACGCCTGGCACGACGGTATTCCGCGCCCCTCAACAGTGCTGCACAGCGCCTTTCCCAAGGAAGTTACCCTTATAAGGTCCTATCAAGCTGCAACATACCCACCGCGCCCTCCCGCTAACAAATGGATATATGAGTAGATACGTGCAGCCCTACATCTACCGTAGCGGTTATTTGTAGGATCCCTACGAAAAACTCGGCCGAAACTGTTCCTGAATCATTAAAAACAGAGCCCGCGATCACAGATTGTATTTATTCGGCCCAGATACCCTTAACGGGGTACTAAGTATGTGGGTAATGTCTTATATTGGACCTCCCCCCCCCTGCCGACGCCCGCTTGTATATGCACACAGCGAGAAAGCGTGTATGGGTGCATTCTCATTTGTTGTGATCATAACGATATCAGCTCTTTTCTGCTAACACTCTGTCTATTCGGAATGTGGAACTTAGTGGACCGGCTATTAGATAATAGATGGTAGCCTGTGGGTATCGGCGTGGGACTTCTCGCGATTAAGTGGCCCTCAAAATGGCTCCGAGCCTCCGAAATTGTTATACGCGTTCACAGAGAACACACCACTTTCGTCCCTCAAAACGGCGAGATAAAGAAGTTAGAGACACAGAGCGTGGCAACGCGTGCGACATCACACTGCAGCTGTACGAGACAATGGCTCACAAACTTCTATTCCCACAGTACCAGCACGCGTCGTGCGCGGAGCTTCCGGCACTTTGCCGTCCTCGAATAATCGCTATGGGAAGCGTCGTTCCGCGCTTCCCATAGCGATTAAGCGCAAACCTCGTACCGTTGAACATAAGCACAAGAAAAGTTGGGCTGTTTTGGGGTTCACTGTCTTTGCAAGCGCGATTCCATTTAAGGGGATGTGAACAAAAGAGCAGCGCCCCTTTTTTAAATTCATACTCTGCAAGGCAATGACGGGAGCCGAAGAGCAGGTAGTTCGCCTTCCATACTCTTCGCAAGAGGAGGATGTGATGAAGAGCGGTCAATGCGTTTCTCAGACACACCTAATGATCTTTTATATGGGGCACTATCGACTGTTACTACCCAAGCTTCTGACATCAGACCAGTTTTCTATCGAACGCTTCGAAAAAGGCTGAAACTTTGGTTCCAAACACGAATATCGCATCGCTTGGCCAGAATTGCCTGGCGCTCACGCCACGGTCCCACGGCTCAAGCTTTGCGCTCCAATCGCTATGGAGAGCGCGTCCTTCACGTCCGACATACTCGTCCAAGAAGCCGCCCCACTGCTGAGGAGGTATCTGTGTTGAGGGCAATCCCAAGGTTTTTTCGCTTCTTTCTCTACTGAGGAGCTACTATGGGCCACTAGTCAATGACTGAGCACCAGCTGCCCATAATACTTGATCGTGAGAATTGTCTTTATAGGGCGATCAAGGGCCGGCCTAAATGTTAATCTTCCGCTGGGATTCTTGCGAATTTTCACGCTCTGAGTGTAGTGTTGACTCTACAATGGCCCTCCGCATCATCTAACACATTTGAAGCTTATAGCCCCAATTTATCGCGGAACAAGTCTTAGCAAGTTTTTTGACCGTTTACTTCGTTTTCCCCCATTTTCAACACGACATGGAGCCATGATCCCGGTTCAGGTCTCCACGGGCTCGCTGTATCAGTTGACCTCTTTCCTCGATTTTCCACCGATTTAGCTGAGCTTTATTCTTTCAAACATGGCTCTAGACGCGACACTTCAGAGCAATGTCCATGTCTGCCTTACAAAAGCAGGAGATGGACATTGCTCTAAACCTCCGCCTTACAAAAGCAGGCATTTCTTACTGTTGTTTCTGCGACGAAATATTCATCATACTTGACGTTCGGACGAATTCATATCATTAGAGATCTGGAGAACTTCCAAAGCTTGTAGAGTCCTACCTCTTCTGTTGAACAGCTTAACGTACTCCCAATTATTTACAACTTTAATCGGGGTGACGGGCGCACTGACAGAGCACTCGATCAGGGCGCGTCGCACGTTGGGGAGTGGTCCAACTGCCTACATACCCAACCATCCCCCCCCCTCCTTTTCATACCTCGTTCGAAGAAAGAGCTCTCAAGAAAAGGATGGTGCACTTTGGGAGAACTGCAAGAAAGTGGTAGAAATTCGGGAAAGTCTAGAAAGGTCCTCGTTAAGATGAGATGAGAAGAAGCCGTACAGGGGAAGAAACTTTGAGGTAATGGAGTAATGCATTTTGCAAAAAATTCCTCCAGGGCCAGGGCGTGTCCTGGTCCTGTTAGTGGATACTAGTGTGAGCCTTTTAAAAAAACGCACTCGCTCATGTTCTTTGTTCACAAGTTACCGCCGTTTATCTTAAGCCGTTTATTACAAGGGTTTTCTGAGGCAATGGGCCACGAGTTCGATCCCTGCCGAGTCACAAACCATGCTCTTGCAAAAATTGCAAAAATGGGGACGATACCAGCGTCAGGCCCAGGTTGACAGGCCGGCTGATGGAGGAACCCGTCACAACAATCATGACAAGTCGCAAAAGTATCAGTGTTAAAGCTAGGACGTCACCCGGAAGTGGCGCGCAGAACCCTCGCCCGAGTTCTGTGGTCAGTATGCGAGGGGTGAACGACCTTAGGCCAAAGAAGCTAGTTCGAATTGGGACCCTGAACGTGGGGTCGCTTACCGGGAAGTCTCGTGAGGTTGCCGACCTCATGAGACGCAGGAATATCCAAGTCCTATGCCTGCAGGAAACGCGATGGAAGGGTGCGAAGGCCCGCGAGATTGGAGAAGGTGTCAAACTCTTCTACAATGGAGGAGACAGCCAAACGGGATGTGTGGCCATAGCGGTGGCAGAATCCCTTAAGGACTGCGTTTCCTCTGTGAACAGGATCAGTGATCCGATCATGGGAGTGAGAATGGACACGAAGGAGGGGTACTGGACCGTACTGACCGTGTACGCACCACAATCCGCTTGCTCAGATTGTGAGGCGAAAAGGATGAGTTCTACCTCAGCCTGGACGAGGAGATCGGTTACGGACGATGACCGTCTGTCCCACTATATCTAGTGATCTGAATGGCCATGTGAGAAGTGACAGTGGCTAGAAAGTGTGCACGAGAGGCCCTGCACAGGGAGCACTGGAAGCAAGGAACGCAGAGAGAGATCGGATCTTTGTGCTAGTCACAGCCCACGATTCGACAGCTGTAGCATATTCTTCACGAAAAGAAGTCTCAGAAGATGGCCTACAGCAGTGGAGGGAGACAAATGGAAACCGGCAATGTACTGGTGAGGAGATCGCCCTCCAAAACGTCAGGGATATTGAAGTACTGTTCGGGAAAGAATTGCGCCTTCCATACAGGACTCTCCTGGCCGTAGACCTCCCAAGAAAACGAATTTAAGAACCATAGTGTAGTGTGCAGATGAAGTCTTAGAAGAGACGGTGGGATCGGAGGAGACAAAGTTGCGTGGTTCTGGAGCGAGAGGTCCATAGATTTGTTGAGCAGAAGGATTCACACAAATGCTTGCAACCACACCATAGCTGGGATGAATGACCATGTAAGTGACAGAAAGGATCTAGAAAGTGTGCACGTAGGTCGAGCAATAGGGGCAAAGGACGCTGAGAGCGAACGGATCCTCGACCTAGCCAAGCCCACGATTAGCAAACTGTAGCGCCTTCTTCGCGAAAGACTCAGAAGATAACCTCCAGTAGTGGAAGGAGACCAACAGAAATAGACCATGCCCTAGTGAGAAGATCGTCCCCGAAAACCGAAGGACATCACACTGCCTGGGGAAGAGCTGGGCCCTCAGCACAGGCCTCTCCTGGCAGACATCGCCATAGACCTCCCCAAGAAGACGAGGGTGAGAGCAGAGCGAGAATTCGGTGGTGGAAAATGCGCAAGGTAGAAAAGGATAGCCTCGGCCGAAGAATACTGGAGGCTGGGCTCCCAGACCCACATGGGCCAGTCCAGGACACCTGGACCTACGCAGCAGAGGTCATCCTACAGTGTGCAAAGGAAGTCCTGGGAGAGACGCGAGGTGGTATCAGAGGAGACAAGGCAGCGGCTGGAACGAAGGAAGTTCAGGGGATCGTCAAGCAGAAGAAGGAAGCATGTGAAACTTTGGCAGAAGACAAGGAGCCCAGAAGACTACGCTGCCTACAAGAGCTGCAAGCGACTCGCTAAGGCAGCCGTTGCTAAGCGAAGAATACGGAAATGGACGCCCTGTACGAGAAGCTGGAAGGCCGAGAAGGGGACAAGTTCGTCTTCCGCCTGGCTAAAGCTCGGCATCGCGCTGCTCAGGACATCAGGGTCGTAAAGACTGTGAAGAGCAGCAACGGGGCCATTCTCAGGAAACCAGCCGAAGTCAGAAAGAGGTGGGAAGAATACTTCGAGGGACTTCTGAACGAAGAATTCCCCCGCAAGGATAGCCCACAGATAGAGCGACGGCAGGTCCCATCACTCTCTGGAGTCCGCGAGGGAGAATGAAAGTTGGGAAAGCAGTGGGTACCAGACGGGGTACCGATAGAGGCATGGAAGGCCCTGGGAGAGCTTGGGGTGAGTTGGCTCACAGACTTCCTAAACAATGTAACGGCTGAAGGAAGGATGCCAGATGCGTGGAGGAGCAGCACAATCGTCCCCATCTTCAAAAGAAAGGGGACGCGACGGAGTGCTCCAACTACCGCGGCATCAAGTTGACTCCCCATACCATGAAGCTGTACGAGCGCCTGGTCAACACTAGGCTGAGGGAACTTGTCCCTATCTCGCAGGAACAGTTCGGCTTCATGCCCGAAAGGTCCACCACTGATGCCATCTTCATCGCCAGACAGCTGATGGAGAAGTACCGAGAGAAGCGGCGACCCTGCTACCTAGCCTTTGTAGGACCTTGAGAAAGCATTCGACCGCCTGCATCAGCCACTATGGAGAGCGTTCAGAGAAGGTAACCTTCCGGAGCAGCCTGATCCATAGTGAAGGACATGTACGATGGGGCTAAAGCAGCTGTACGCACCCCTCACGGCTTGACGAAGGAGGTAAACATCACGGTTGGGGTACACCAAGGATCAGCCCTCATTGTCAGCCCGGATGTTATGGCAAAAGAACTGATGGAGGGGCCACTGAAAACAATTCCTCTATGCTGACGACTCGGCCTGAGTGGATAGGGAAGGACTCCAGCACAAGGTGCATCAGTGGCAGGATTTGCTCGCTAAAAATGGACTGAGGTGAAGAGGACCAAGTTCCTGAATTCTGAAGAGTGTACCGAACCCATCGTAGACTGCCATGGCGAGAGCATCGAAAGGGTTGAAAGCTTTCCAGTACCTAGGGAGCGACCTAGCTGCTGATGACAACATGGACCAGGCGGTGAAGGATCAGCCAAATCCACCCCCGTAGAAAAAGTCGATCAAAATCCGGCCCGTTTGCGGAAATCTGGGGTAGTAATAGTTGAATAGTGCCGAAGTTTTCATTTGCTCCGCTCATTTTGAGAACTCGTATTGTTTCTATCATTTTGTGGAAGTATACCACATGTGCTCTTGAACCATAAGATTCCCATTACTCGATGCGAGCTCTAGAAACGGTCATCCTCATAATAAAAGTTTTCAGAAGGAACCACAAATGGAGCAATGGCCGCTACTATTGTCAAATAATCAGAGATTTAGGTGAATCGGCCGATATGAAGTGCTTTGAACAAAAGCAAAAATTCAAGAGTCAAGGATTCCAACATGCGACCTCGTGTCTCTGAAGCACTGCGCTTCTCCACTAGGCCATCGCCGCTTGCTGCAAGTAACTATCCTTCTCAACTTGTACAACAGAGCAAAGATTAAATGGTCCGTAACTCTCTTCAGAGAATCGTTCCGCAAAAAAGGAGGGCAGATTTGAATCAGCGGCTCAAGACACGTCCATATATGTACATCGCATTGCAAATGGCCGGATCGACCCATGTTGGCGGGTCCCTTGTGACGAAATGCCTTGTTAATGAGAGCAGCCTAATCCCACTGATCGCGACCGTAACACCGTCTATTCATTAGGTAAAATTTTCAGTATACCAGTGTGCTTCGCTGGGGACGGAAGAGACGGCTATGCGCCCGTGTCATGCGGGATGAGCTTGGCACGGTGCCAAACTGGTCCCCCATCAGCTGCTAAACTGTATATCGTTCGTGTAACTCGTCTTCTACCACTTTTGTCGCATGCAAAGAACGGCTTTTACGGGGTGACACACTCATATGCTTGACACGCCCAACCGTCCGCAGCGAAGTAGAGCGTGTAAATGTGAAATCATCCCTGATAGAGATCGGCCGCAGAGACCATTTAGAGTGACTATATTCCAGGTGACACAAGTTTCGATTCCATTCAGAATAGAATCCTAATATGTAATCGGCTATGTCTGTGGCAGGACGGGAACAAATTTGGTGGGTGACAGGACGGGAACACTTTTGGTGGGTGACAGGACGGGAACACTTTTGGGGGGGGGCAGGAGGTGTAACACCTGATAAGATTTGATAAGGGGCCCTAGAAGGGGAGGGTGACCGAAATCGAAGCGCGAGTTGCAGCAGCTGCAGGACCGTGATTCCAAGGTGTGATATACAAGACAGGACGGGAACACTTTTGGCCTGGTGAAGAGGAAGTGAAACACCTGTTAGATTTGATAGGGCCATATGAAGGGAAGGAGGACGAATTTTGTGGGGAGTTGCAAGCAGGCTGCGGGACCGTGATTTCAGAAGGATATACAGCGCAGCGGTTGGTGACTGAAGGAGCTGTTTGATACATCTGATGAGATCCGGATAAGGGAACTTTAGACCGGGCTGTCACAAATTTAGGACCGCAGGTGCAGCGACGTTGGGAGCCTTTGATTCTCAAGAGTGGGTAAGGGTATGGAACGTGGAAGCATGATTGGCTGTGGACAGGAGCTGATAACATCTGGATAAGATTCGATGAGAGAATTAGATGCAAGGGTCGACCAGCTTGTAGGCAAGTTGACAGGTCTGTGAACCTTGACGACAAATATCGGAGTTTTCAAAGAATGGCTATAAGGGGGGAGGGGCGGCGAACCACTGAAGAGTGACAGAAGCTGACAGACAAGTAAACAGCCGTCATCATGCGGGAATCCGCAACACCGCTTGCTCGCTATCGACATCATGTACGGCCGTAAAGCAACCGAAGTTCAGATGCATGACGATTGTTTACTCAGTTGCCATGAACAGCAGCCACTAGCTTTATCACTACGACTATACCTATCATACATCAACAACCTGAGAGAGGACCATCCGAAGCGTCAAACTGCCCGCATGCGGGAGTGCATTCCAGAAAACGAAACCCTAGAACTCATTGAGCGGTAAGATACTTCGAAGGCGGCTCTTACAGATTAGTGAATTTTCGTGTGAGGGTTATGGGATTTTTGTGATCTATTAGCTAAGAAAAGAAATGGACAAAAGGCATAGAATTACCGCGTTCTTGGGACAACGGTTACAATTCTACCATAAACAATGGACTATGTCCGTGCGTGTGCGTCTGTCTCTTTTACACGAAATTCATAGCGCCGGTCCCAGTAGCCAGAGATAGCGGGTTCCAGAAATGACTTAGAAACCTATTGTGCGGTTGATAGGAAGTGAAAAGAAAACGTATTGGGGTGAGTAGAAGTGAAATTGATATAGTTGATCAATTCGGGCATAGAGCCTCAGAGTGGAACTCTCACCATATTCGTAATGCGGGTCACAGCATCAGCCAGGTGTCGCACTGAGTCCATCACGCGAGTCACAGCAATAGTAGGAGGTTGGTTCCAAGATACGATGTAGGGTTTAGGAAAGGAACACTAGGCTGCTGACAAGTGGGGCGCTCACCATTCGCGCGGTCCCGGGTTCGAATCCCGGTGACTCCCAGCCCAAGGCCAACAAGCGCTTCTACCTCCGGGGAACGGTGAATTGGTACCAGATTCGTCTGGGAGGATAAAACACTGACTTGTACATCGGCTGGCCACCGCAAGTCATTGTATAGGCCACATCGCATTCAATAACCCACTACGATTCTGAATGGAAGTAGAATGGCGTCGCAGCCCATCAAATGGGATTGACTTCAAACGGCGAAGACTTTATCCTACTGTTGCTGTGACTCGCAATCTTATGGACTCAGTGACCATACCTTCTAACATCCCTCGAATCTTATCAGCAGCTGACAGTTCTTGTCATCCACCAATAATGTTCCTGTCCCATACCCTAAATCATATGTTGGAATCAACACCTGGCTGATGCTGTGACCCGCATTACGAATATGGTGAGAGTCCCCTTCTGAGGCCTCTTATCAGATATTATCAACTGATATCAACTTCACTATCACCCACCAATAGTGTTCCCGTCACACCCTCTACGTCACTTCTTGGAACCAATATCTCGCTGCTACTGGGAGCGGCGCTATGAATTTCGTGTCAAAGAGACAGACGCACACGCACGGACATAGCCGATTATATATGGTAGAATTGTAACCGTTGTCCCAATGTAGCGCTGAAATCTATCCTTTTGTCCATTCTTTTCTCGGAGTTAGTACCAAAAATCTCCATAACCTCACACGAAAATTCAGCAACCTGTTAGAGCAGCCTTTGAAGCATCCTACCGCTTGATGCGTTCTCCACTACTGTAGGTTTCTTTTTCTGGAATGCACTCCCGCATTCGGGCAGTTTAACGCTTCGAATGGTCCTCTCTCAGGTTGTTGATGAAAGATAGTCATAGTGATAAAGCCAGTTGCTGCTGTTCATGGCAACTGAGTAAACAACCGTCATGCATCTGAACTCCGGTTGCTTTAGCGGCCGTACATGATGTCGATAGCGGTAAGAGCATAGGAGTGAGTTGTGTACGAACTACTGAGAGCCTGATACCTGAATCATATCAATCGCATTATGGCAGTAAGCGGTGTTGCGGATCATGATGACGCTTTCAACCCTTATCAGTTGCTGTCACTTAGTGTCACTCGTCAGTGGGTTTCCCCCTCCCCCTATACCACTTCTTTGAACCAAGGTCCCACAGACCCTGCAACCTGCCCTACAAGTTGGTGACCCTCCGCATCTAAGGCCCCTTATCGAATCTTATCAGATGTTATCAGCTTCTGTCACACACCAATCATGTCCACTTCCCTTACCCTATACCACATCTTGAAATCAAGGTCCCACGGTCGCTGCAACCTGCGCTAAGAATTTGGTGACACCCGCGTCTAAAGTCCCTTATCGGATCTTATCAGATGTTATCAGCTTCTGTCAGCCACCACCCTACCGTGTATATCACTTCTTGAAATCACGGTCCCGCAGCTGCTGCAACTTGCGCTACGAATTCGGTCACCCTTCCCTTCTAAGGCCCCTTATCGAATCTTATCAGGTGTTATCACCTCCTGTCACCCACCAAAAGTGTTCCCGTCCTGCCGTGTATATCACTTCTTGAAATCACGGTCCCGCAGCTGCTGCAACTTGCGCTACGAATTCGGTCACAGCTTCTGTCCAACACGAACAATCATGTCCACTTCCCTTACCCTATACCCGTCTCGAAATCAAGGTCCCACGCTCACTGCAAACTGCGCTAAGAATTTGGTGACACCCGCGTCTAAAGTCCCTTATCGGATCTTATCAGATGTTATCAGCTTCTGTCAGCCACCACCCTACCGTGTATATCACTTCTTCACGGTCCCGCAGCTGCTGCAACTTGCGCTACGAATTCGGTCACCCTTCCCTTCTAAGGCCCCTTATCGAATCTTATCAGGTGTTATCACCTCCTGTCACCCACCAAAAGTGTTCCCGTCCTGCCGTGTATATCACTTCTTGAAATCACGGTCCCGCAGCTGCTGCAACTTGCGCTACGATTTCGGTCACCCTCCCCTTCTAAGGCCCCTTATCGAATCTTATCAACTGATATCACTTCCTGTCACCCACCAATAGTGTTCCCGTCACACCCCTACATCACTTCTTGAAATCAATGTCTCATCACTATTGGGACCGGCGCTATGAATTTCGTGACAAACAGACAGACGGACACACACACACACGCACGGACATAGCGGATTATATGCAGTAGGACATTTTGCTGGAAAATGCACTGTGACGGTTAGGCGCGTTTTGCACACTCTACCTCGCTAAGAAAAGAGTGTGAAAAAGAGAGGAGCACCCGGCGGCAGACGGGTGATCCGACTGGTCAAGTTAATAATTCGGTAATGATACCTATTGTCATGCTGACCATTGAAGCTCAATAGCTTGGGGGATTTCGCGCATTATGCTCAAGCTCTACTGCTACACTGCGCTTCGCTGACAACTGGGGTCACGGCAGCACTCATTCACGGTTACGTGACATCTTGAACTTTTGTGCATGGTCCTGTTACGAAACCCTGTGACGCAGACGGATAGAGGGCAGCGGCTGCCAAAGCATCGAAACGTGCAAAAAACGTATGGCGAGCCAGGAAACGGGATTTTTCAAGGGGAGGGGACTCCGGGTGGGTGAGCTACTTATAGTCGGTGAAAAGCTGGAGTGAGCGAAGTCACAACGGCCATAGAGTGCCATGCGGACGAGAGGGTGCAGAGAAAAAGGGAAGGTCGGCGAGTTTGAAGTGATTGAGTTAAAGTTGTCCGTAGATCCTCCTCACATGGACTCCTAAATCTCCCTTGTGCAGTTGACGTCCTGTTGTGTGATCACCGCTAAGAGAAAGGGTTTCACTGCGGTTTACTCATCATGGCCATTTTAAGGATATCGTTGGACATATTCAAAACCTCCTCTCCCCCTCCCACCCGCCTCTCACAGTTCGCCTCATTCTGACTAGGTCTTGTGGACGTTTGACTTTTTTCCTACGCGTCCAGTTTCACTTGACGTGATTCGAACACTCTTTGCAGATGTGGCATCATGGTTCAACAAGGCAAGGCTTTGGTGTTCTCCTCCAACTTCGCAGATGCAGGTGTTTTCCTGGAATCCGTCAAGTTTCAACTCACTGGAGAAGGAGAAGGAACTTTCTTCCACCCATCGCGATGTACTTGCAAACTGCAAATGAACACCACTCGTGCTTCATTGCGTATCTTGGATATGAGTAAGTCCGTATCTGTTCACTTATCA
>MU938796.1:0-13326 GCA_036418165.1 Cooperia oncophora
CCCACATGAGGAAGGAAATACCTCGCCGCCACTCTATACTACGTCCAACCTTCAGTTCTAATTTCTTTCTGATGGCGCTATCAGCTCTTTCCACTTTGAAAGATGAGAGTATAGTAGCAATGGAAAGGAGCAGGTGTCCTCGAGACACTAACTAGTGAGAACTCGTCCAAGCAAAGCTTCTTTTTGTTGTTTGTATGTACACGTTTGGATCCGCAGGGGTCATTTCGGAAGCTTTTCCTCCAGTACTGAATTATTCACCACCTTGTGATTAGTACTTGAGCTTCGCTACTCACCATTTCTGATCGTGGGACGTACCCTTGAACTGGATCCGGCCCGGGTACGCCATTATTTCCGCATCTCTGATCAAGAAGCGCAATAGCGTGCAAAATTACGAGAATGCATGAATTCTTACGACGTTGCTCGCGTTCGAATCACGTCACAGCCTCTCTTTTTTGCCGTTCAGTTGTGATTTCCAGTAAATTATCGTGCTGATGGCTAGGCTCTATCTCCTGAGTATCTCATCGATGAACAACACAAATGTAAAGGCAGTGTTTGCATGTACAGTGCCGTTCATTGATTGTACTGGTGACGTACCTGAAGGCACGATCCGTGATGATCGGAGAGGCGGAGCCCCACAACCGTTGTGTTCTCCACAAGTGCTCGTCTTCTGATAATATAGAGAGCGGGGCGAGCCGATGAAGTTGACATTAAAGTTGTGAGTTTGCTCCCTTTTCTCCGCCCATCCTGTCATCGCGAAGTGTGCCTTTGGTCCTCCTCTACTCTCGTAAGCTCTGCCGCAGACAAAAACCCTAAACTGAAGCTCACTCTATCCCATCAGGTACTGTGGTCGTTCAAGAAAAGTTGTTTTTCAGGGCCTGATTTACTTCTCATTCTGCACACGGACGATTCCGAAGAGGAGAAAGGTTTTGTGGCCGAATATCGAGAAGCACCACGTGGACGTATACGACCGAAAGTTCAAATGCCACGACCTGTTCCCAATAAAGAGCCCATCAGTTAAAGCCCAGCGTATAACTTTACTAAAAGTGCTGTTCCATTTTAAGTAACTCTAACAGCTTTAAAAAATTCGTTGTAGAAATCAATACCATAATGATCATAGTTTTTCATAGAGCTTTGTTACTCTAAACGTTACCAGACTTGCTGCATCTTTTTTCCAAAAAAAAAAAAAAAAAAAAAAAAAAAAAGGGTGTACAGAGAGTCTGGGAAAGGGCGGGAGTAAAAAGAGAGAAGTCCCAGCAGCAAGTTCTTTTTGCTCGTTTCCGTCCTTCCACCCCTTCTAGCTCACTTAGCACCATTTTGGAAGTATGAATAGCTCCTTCTTAAGTTTTCTTTCCTTCGCATATCATGTTATAGGTGCGATTTTCGGCCATTTGCTTTTTTTCCTTCCTCTCACATTGGGATGGACAACGAGAGCGCTCGCTCCCCTTGGCGATTCCTAATACCGGCAAGAAAACTGTGACCATGTTTCGAGGCACATTAGGCGGAAGGCTGTGCCGGCATTCGCATGCAGACTCACAGTGTTCGCTGCGGGTGATAGGGCGTGTCAGGGAATGGGTTTTTCGAAGCGCTACCCCTTTCTCTTCCCTTTTTTTCCTTCCATTCGTGTCGCTCGTCCGCTTCAACAACTGGTGAAGAAACGGCTGCAGGCTCGCCCGAATCCTCTGCCTCACGACACATCCCCATTCAGTCGCGCGAACAAGACTAGCCAGAGCGCAGATGGGACGCGCTTCCACCCACCCCTCTGCCTAGCGCCAGGTTCTGTTCACATTACACTTTTCCTCGTACAGAAATACGTTCAACGCTGCTTTCGGGAGAAATTTCTCGCTTTATTTGTCATGTTCCTATCAGCCCAAACAGCGCTTTTGCTTTTACATCGGGCCGCTTTTTTGCTGAATTCTTGTTTTGATGATGATTCCATCTATTTTGACTGTATACTGTATAACCTAACATATCAAATGTGTTAGCATGAATTTATGAATGAAATTCGTACTCAGAATAAGAATAATAATATAGATATAGATATATATACATAAAATAGTTTGTCAAGCTTGTTAAGCTATAAGCCTTGTGTTTTTCCTATCCGCTGACTACCGATCTCCAATATGCCTTTCTTATGACTGCATGAGTTTATTCATAGTTGAATAGTTTAGCAATTTTAATGGCAGTACGGGTCATGGGAGTATGACGTCACTCAAAACATGGATGGCCGATTTGCCACCCGAAATAGCCGACCAGCCCCTACGTCTACTCAAAATTCCTGGTGAGTAGGTGCAGTCTTGTTCGCTATGGATATGTGAGTGTCAAGGGAGGGAGGGTCAGCCGCTCGCCTGTTTTTATTTTTTTTCGACAAGCGGCAAGACTGTATCCTGTCGCACGTACCAGTCATTTCACCACTAGTTGATGTCGCTTACCTTCCTCAACACCGATGGAGAGGAGAACGGGCGGGCGGCGCGCCAAACACAGCCTCACTGGCACGTCCCTTCATCCCCAGCGAACAAGAGATAGCATTAAAGGCAGCGTCCGCGATCAACCAAAGTGAAAAAACCCTCCAATGAAAACGAACGCGGAGTACGCAACCACAGCGGAAATCCCACTCTTGCGGCTCGAAATCGATTGGTTGACGAGGGCGGAGTCAACAAGGCTGAGCTGACGCCTCCTTTCCTGTTAATCCCGCCCCGACTGGTTAACAGTTATCAGTGCTTGCTGGCATTGATAAACGCTAAGTTTCTGGAGTTCCGAGGCCGCGACGTGTATTGGAGAACTCACCAAAGGTCTGCGAAACTCGTCCACATGCCTTAAATTTCGTAGGGTCTTATTTCACGCTCTTCCACACCTTTTTCCTACTTTTTTTGATTAGTGCTTCATTGGCCACCTGTTCTAACAAATTTGACCCCTGAGACCTGCCAAAGTCCATCGCGGGCGCTGTCTTTAAAGGCCACACGTGGTTACGGGCAGAAAGGTGTGGGTAGTGGGGTTTATGTGTGAGTCTGTAGGTGGTGGTGGCAGATCTGTGAATAGAAGGGCACTATTCAACTATTACTACCCCAGTTTTGCCAAAACAGGGCGGATCTTGATCGACTTTTTTCTACGAAAGCGGATTTGGCTGAAATTCGGGTTATAGAGGTAATTCGACCTCTTGAGCACGAATAGTGCATGGCGCCCCCCGCCCAGCCGCGCCACAGGCGCCAGTGTATTGCGGTAGCAGGTCGAATTACCCCTAGAACCCAACTTTCAGCCAAATCTGCCCTCCGCAGAAAAAAGTCGATCAGATCCAGCCCGTTTTCGGAAAACTGGGGTAGTAATAGTTGAATAGTGCCAGAAGATTAGAAAAACCGTTGAAAAAGCTCAGATAGGCCCCGATTATTGGATTCAGGACGACTCTTTTTCCTCCACTTCTTTTATTTCACCCCCTTTCCCTAATTCTTCACACGAGCAAGCA
The DNA here is from genome assembly GCA_036418165.1 of Cooperia oncophora. Taxonomy (NCBI): domain Eukaryota; kingdom Metazoa; phylum Nematoda; class Chromadorea; order Rhabditida; family Trichostrongylidae; genus Cooperia; species Cooperia oncophora. The sequence goes on from MU938796.1 coordinate 3,458, forward strand.
GTGAATAGAGACGTAGAAATACTCAGCGAACCCTGAACAACTGAGGAAAATTTTTCTCCCACGCTAATTCCCCTCAATGAACAAATACGGCTCTCCTCGTTCCTAAATAACGAGCAAATACGACCTCCCTCCCTCGCAGTCAAATGCGACCCCTTTGCCTGCACCCGCTCTGGGGCATTTTGGCGCCGGCGCCCGTGGCGCGATGGTCCTGTATTACCGTAGAAGGAGACTTTATAACCTTAGCCTCGCCTGAGTAGCGCTGAGTATGTCCCTCTTGCAGAGCATGTGTATCTCCCTCCCCGAGAACTATCTGTCGCTTAGAATCGTCTGATCTTCTGGTGTCTAGGCTGCTCTAGATTCAGGAATGTACGGTAGTTGATCCATGTGTGCGCTTGAATGCCCGAGCGCATCTGCTCAAGCACTAGGTCCGAGTCATATTGCGGCAGTTTAACCAAAAGTATAGAGGGCCCGGGCCGCCCCCGCGCCCTGGTCATGGTGAACTGAAGTGCAGTGCCAGCTGCGTCTGACAGACGCCTATCGCCTTCGACGCAGTCCACTTCGCTATACACCCCATCCTTCGTGGAGGATACTTCAAACAGCTGTGCCTCAAACATCTTGTGCCATGCCACTAACCTTACTTGTTCGGGCCCCTTTGAGCAACTTTTCATACATTTACGGGGCAGCTGTTTTTCTAGCCTATTTTGAATAGCTACAGATTGAATTTTTTCATTGTACCGGCTGATACCCATTTCAATTTTTTTCAGGCTCACACGATTCGGGAGCGACGCCAGAGCTCAATCCCAAGCTCCCGATGGCACCTGATGTACCTGGTTCTGTTAAGCGGCTAGGAAAAGTTTGTTTCGTCAAACCTGGTGTCAAAAGATGGGGTGTTTGCCAAAGGTTTGTTAATTCAATTATTCCCACAGTTATTTGATTTTTTGCGCTTTTCGGATTGGTAAGAGCAAAAAGAGGTGCTCAGCGAAGCGTGTACGATCGATTCCAGCAGGATCTGAAGCTGAATTGCGCGCGGGGGCCAGCCCATTCTTCATCAACTGTTGCACGGGGCTAGCGGCAGCAATTGGTGGAAATTGAGTGGCGCCATGCTAAACACAACCCATGACACGTCCCAGCGTCTGGAAAAAAACAGGAAAACATAATGGAATTTGGCGCAATTCCAAGAGGGTGGGATATGAACGCAAAGGAATGGCTTGCTTTCTGTTTCGCACGTGTCTTTGAAACGGAACTTAGCAATACTTACAATCCTTGTCGCATGCGATACGCAAGGGCGCCTTCGGCGTTTGGGTTCGACGCGGCCCCAATCCGTCCTCCACCAATTAGGAAGCTGAAACCCGACTACAGTTGATGAAAATCTGGCTAGCGGCGCTCCAAATTCAGCCCCATTGACACGATCCAGCGACAAGGCGTCGCTGTGTGTCGGAGACTGCGTATTGAAGTTGCGAAAGCAAATTAGGCATTTGTTTGCAGATAGAATTATTTTTATTGGCTCGCTGTGAATAATCTGACAAGTTTGCACGGTACTCAACGCGAAACAGCTCGAACATGGAGAGCTTCGCCTATCTTGATCCTACGGTTGCTACCTCCTCCACAAAAGTTGCGCACTTCCGCTAACGGTTTTAATATTCGTATTTACCAATTTCTTCCCTAACTGTCCCAGGAAAATTGTGAGGCCGCTTTCATATCTGGGCACCTCCGGGAACTTTACGGTTTCAACGACTCGGCGCTTCCACCGGCTGCGCTGAAAAGAAAAATAGGTATCAAGTGACTTCGCCTAACTGAAAGTTGGGAGATCCGACCTTTCGGGGGGGGGGGGTGGAATCGACGCCCCCCCCCCCCCCCCCTTTTCAGACTGCTTCCAGTTTTTTTTTTTTGGACACTAGCCCTTTTGCGAAAAGTATAATAACGTATCGATTTGCAGACTCGCTTCTCATAGCAGGAATATCGCTTAGCAAACCCGGCAATTCTGACCCGCCCTCTCATCTCCCACACCAGAAGATTGAAGTATCTGGGATAAGGTTATCACAGAAATTAATCAAGGCATGTGAACCGCGGGTTTTGGCACAGCACCGACTCGTTTTTCATCCTTCGTTGCTGCTTCGGACATTCAGGGAGAGGTAGGAAAAGAGCTGCTAACCCACGCTCCGCTGACACGCCTCCACTGACTCAGTGATAGCGACTGTAGATGTGACCAGTCGACTGATCTATCCCTGCTCAAGTAGAAATGCGGCAAAGTGCACCGCCCCCTTTTCACGCATCTCTGGCAAAAGGTACGAACGCAGCTTCCTTCCGTTTACTAGAGTTGAACGATGGGGGAACGCTAGACAGCAATTTCTGCCAAATATCGTGAAGCGGTTTGAATGTGTTGAAAACCAACCTTGGAGGCGACAATTTGCAGGTTCTCTTTGGCATGGAGATATGTGAAGCCTTGTTAAAAGTTATAGATTACACAGTGAATTTCGACGGCTATTTGTAAGCTTACAAGGGCTTTTCGGGTCTCTGTGAAAGGTGACGATACCTGGCAAGCAAAAAGCTGGAACAGCAAAATGCCCCTAATGAAATGGGCCTCTTTTCCTATAAAACTTGATGGGTGAACCGTGACTTTCAGGATTTTCGTCTTGTCCATGGATTGTATGGTATGACTTTAGAGCAGTGCCTATCACAAGTCGTAGACTTCTTGAAAGAAAACGAAAAAGAGGTAAGTTAAGTAGAGGGCCTAGCGGCTGACAGCGACAGCAAAACAATGGAGTGCCCATATAGGAATGTGAAGAAACAGACATGAAAGAGAACCAAATTGAAGGCGCAGAGGTGGCACAGCTTCGCTATTTGTTCAAGAAACTGCACACAGGATCCCAATCCTTTTCTGCCTGTCTTGTCTGTGGGGGAAAGGATCCGCAGCCATCGAAGCGCGCATTCTTCGCTCGAGAGGCACTGGAATGAGGCTGAGAGTAGTGGTACTCGGGTGCCGCACCGCCAGCTACACCTCAACCATAGCCAAACGCGCTACTGCTAGGCTTTCCTGCTTCTGGTTGTTAACAGCTGAATGCGTGTTTGCTTACTTGTACCCCTCTTATTATTGTGCTCCTCTTTCAAAAATGGCTCACCAGCAGAAGTGGAGCTCAGCATTGAGGAGTAAGCAATGTTCTATGCGAGCCCGACCATACGATTAGCGCGGAATGTACACTCGAAATCCCAGAGAGGGGGTAAGGCGCCGGCCTGCCCGCTTTTCCAACTAAATGGTGGTCGTTACCGTGCTTTTGGAGAAATATTTCCATTTTGACACAATTGTGGTCGTGTCTCTATACAATACAGAGCAAGACGACAGCTGTCTCAAACTGAAATATCGCACGAGTGACACATTCTGTGCCATGCTCAAATGCCACGCCTACTTCATCTCTGGGATACGGAGTATACCTCCAAGTGTTCAACGATGAGGATTTGACGGACTGATTGGCTCCTAAAGAGTGTTACATCGAATACGATACGTAACTCCACCAACAGGTGGTCAATACGCCAATATTCCCGAAATCGCTGATCTAGTGCAACGCCTCCCAGTCTGTTCGGGTGTCCAAACCTGTGTAAGGCTGCGTTTATACTTTGCGGAAGCGTTCGCCATTCGTACCGCAAAGTATAAACGCAGCCTAATGAATACCCAAACAGTATCCTCTTTGGGCACGTACTGAGCTGATCTTTTCAGGTCGTGCTAATCGATATTAACCATTTGTATGGCATAGATGGATCGGGGTTAACTATTCTCGCAAAAGAGGAGAAAATGGCTTGTGCCATCGCTTGTGCCCCTATACCAAAGACTTCAGCACGATTACTCTAAATGAAATATGGAACTCCGATTACAGGTAGGACATCTTGGATATCATTTTCTCATTTTTTCCTGTCTTTCCTCCCGGATATCAACTTTATGGATGTGGAGTTTTGCTTCCCAATCGCGGTGAGTGCCACAGAGTAGGCTTTGCGAGCGGGCGGTGCAAACAGCATTCGCATCAGGACCCAATTCAGTCAACGTAGCAGTGCTACGGTTCGTGAGTTCCTTTGACATTCTCTGCGCCTGCGTCTCTCAAGTCGACTATCTCTCTCTGTCCCTGTGACGATCTAGTCAACTAAGTAGGAAATACCCTGTTAGTGCGCCCCGATCCCGCGGCTAGGAAACAGCGCTTGAGACCCAAGTATTTGGTCGTAATAATTACCTTCACAATTGCTTCAATTTTACATTATTTGCAATATTTCCAGTTTTTTGAGGGCAAGGATAGGGGACAAACGAGGGCACGACTACGCCCCACCACTTTTTGCCTTGTCTTGCCGCTTTTTTCCGAATTTCCGAACCCATTGTGGGTATAAAATCACTCTGATATTGGGTGAAAGGGTGGGACATGTGGATATGATGTGGCATAACACAGAGCTCCATCCCACTCCCCAACTACACTCGAAGTCCCTGAGATGCGGTAGGCGTGGCTCGTACTTGGGTTGAACGTGGAGACTAATCTTTCTGTGAGATATTTTCATATTAGGACAGTAGTAATATAAATGGACAGGTAGTAGATCATGTCTGTTGTCGCAACACAGAATTTTTAAAAAAAATTTAGGCAGACGTATCAATCAGAAATACGTAAGAGTGCCAATACCTGCGCAATGTTGCGAATCCAGCGCCTGCCTCCGTCTCGGGGATAAGGATTATATCTTAGTCCCGTTTTTCCAATTGATATTTTGCCTGCAGTAACACTTTTTTATGTTTCCAGAGTGATTGTTATTTTTCCGTCCGAACAGAGGATTTCGCCTTTGCTTTGGCCCTCATCTTCAATTCTATCACCGTGGCCGGACACTTCAAATATGGATGTCTTGATAAAAAATCTGCAGCATGATTTGGAGTCACGTTCGGAGAAATCAAAAGAGTTTTTCGTGTCTCAGGGTGTTCTCACACCGCAGGGCAAGGATGTGGTGAGTTGTTAAGGCTATTTGGATGATTTACCCGAATTTTGAGAACAAGAAGGGAGGGATGATGACTCTTTTAACGGCCGCACGTATTCAATGGCTATAGGTTGCCGTCCGATATACAGATCTTTTTCTGTGCAACATTAGCTATCCTTCTGTAGGATCGAAACGCACCTGAGCTGGCAACTTGTCCACTGAAGGTACAGCTGTAGACAACTTATTCTGTAGACACGACCCCCCCCCATTTGAAAGACTAGAGCGTAAATGTCGCTGCGTGAAGCGGTTCCACGGGAGCTGCTGCTTTTTGCTTCTCAACATCAACTTTCTACGCGAACAAGGTAGAGAACTGATAAGGCGTTGGAAGAATCGTTATTGAAGTCCTCGGAAAAAGGGCAACCTAACTGTTGAAAGCCCAGAATTGCAAAAGTGGCTGAAAACATTCACATTACATCTGGGCTAATTCGGCGCCAGTTATGTTCGCTATCTTACATCGAAGCTTAAGTTAGCCAGCTTTTTCGGCGGAAAGGCAAAGCAGTCTCTGCCCAAATATTGGCCATAGAGGAGTGGTGTCTAGCGCCAAAGTTGTGACGGTAACGGTAGGTCAGTTTCTAAACAATTCACGCGCGCGACGGGGGCAAATGATACGTGGAAATTTTTGTTTGCGGGCCGCGCCTTGCTTTTTTCATAATTGTCAGGCTTGCACTGTAGATATCCCAAGAGTACCTTCACTGAAGTTGGTGTGAAGCGGAGGTGACGTAGTGGCAAGTAGCACGCTAGGAACACTCGTAGTCCGGGTATGAACTTCCGGACAACAAGCTCCCGCCCAGGCTAATCAAGCCATTCATCCCTGGGGACGGCAAATTCATACCAGATTCGCATGCGAGAATGAAATACTGGCTTCTACATCGGCGAGCCCCGCAAGTCAGCCAGGTATAGGCCACGTTGCATTCAATAAGGGTGCGCACTATGATTCTGAGTCGAAGTAGCAATGCGTGGTCGGTAAATCCTGAAAAGGGTTCCTTATGGCATAGATCGCATCTCTTTCTTTCCTTCTTTCTCCTATTATCAGCAAGAATGCTGAGTTACAGTCCTCATCAGTTGCGGACTCGGTGGGGGGGCGTTTTTCTTTTATTTGTGCGACTGCGTTTGGCGGGCGGTGCCAAGTCATTCTGCAACGGCCAGTTGTTAAAGCGGCGCAAGTGACATTTAACTTTTTGTCGCATACGCGTTTCAACAAAAAGGCTGAGAACGGCTTCAACAGTGTGCACACTCATACTGGCTGACACGCCTCACCGGTCCGCAATGATGAGGACTGTATGTGCAAAAGACACGATCTCGGGCGAGAATGGGCGAACCCGGCATTCACGCCCACGTGGGGCGAGATGGATGCTGTGATAAAGCACTTGCTACAACAAAGAGGTGCCAAAACATGTGCAGCATTTAGTCCTTCATTTAGTAACTGGTACATTTCAGGTTGGCAGCTGGTGTTCGTCGCTTCAGAAGTTCTCGGAGAACACTTCTCCACGAGTAATGCAGTGGATAAGTGAACTTTCAGAGGAGAACAAAAAGAAAATCAATATTGTCATTCTGAATTTTATCGATGATCACACATCTAGCTTTATCATATCACTTAACAAAACCTCAGCGCAGAAATCTGTGCCAACATCTGGTCGAGAAGCTTCGAATAAAACGGATTTGAACGCGATTCTCGCACACGGTAACCGGATTTGAACGCGATTTTCCACTCGGAACCAACTCAACCCTCTGCATAACAGTTGATAGCTCGCAATTTGTATCAGTTCAGGTATCTCTGCCATTTGGCGACCAGGGTTGAGCGCGATGTGGAAATCACAGAGGGTTGGGGAGGCGTTCATTGGTGGCTGCACTTGTGTAACTTTTAAATTGTATTTTGCCTTTACTAGTTCTAGCGTCACTATTACTTAAATCATGCATTTCAAAATACTACGCTTACAAATCTATCACTTAAACTCGACTTTGATCTAGTGATCTCAATTGTCACGAAATGAATCCGCTCCAGTGCTTTCCGCTTTCTTTACTTTGATCTTCAATTTTTCTTACTCACTTTTCTTAACAGTTAACGGGTGCAAATAAACGTTGTAGTATCAGTGTTATCAGCATCAAGGGAGCATTTTAACACACCACCGTACTACGCGCAGGGCACGCTATCGCGTTGTGATAAATTCAAATACGACCCCCTAATTCCATCCTCTGATACGACCCCCCCTCCCCATCCTACCTCCTCCTTTCCTAGATTTTCTCAACTTCCTACCACTTTCCGGCATTTCCCGATAAATTTCTAGTTTTTCCGCAGGATTTCGCTGTCGAGCGGGATGTGGGGTGGGGAGGTCGTAAGGAACTAATTACTATTTTCAACTATCGGAAATAGTAGTTTTATTGAACCTTGGCGCCACCAACTGGGGGTGCTGGGGCGGGATGAGGGGAGGGGGGGGAGGGTATGTGTAACATCAGTGAAATGGGAAAAAACCTCACAACCGGGAGAAGTTTTTTCCAACGCCGCAAAATTCTCTCAGACAAACCAACCTCTCCCCTAACAACAAGCCAATACCAGCCCCCTTTGTGACTAGAAAAATCAACTATCAGAAGGTTCTCTCTCAGACCAAGTAGGACCCCCCCCCGCCTTGCGGTCAAATACACCCCCCTCCCCACGTTGTAATTATCACAACGATGTCTCGCCCTGACTGCGCGCATGTCCCAGTCATTTCATCATTTTTCGTCAATAATTGATCAGTAATTCGTTCCTCTTTTCGATCGCCTATGAGAAGGATATGCCGATGACAGGAAATGTGTTTTCGCTACAATAGAACTTGCTGAATAATCAATCAAATCGTCACATAGGGGCAAATGCATGACACACCATGTGTGTCACGCGGCTCGGAATCTCTTGAATACACAGCTGGAAACTGCTGTGTGGGTGGAGTCAGAAAGCGACGCCTCTGGCTTCCATCCTGTTCTCGCTTTCTCAGGCAACAGAAAAAGCGAGAGGAGAAGAGCGCGCCAATAACGTCGTTCACCCGGTAATCCGGGACGGTATCTATAGTCTTCGGGGCAGAAGGCTGGGTTTGCATTCCAGCAATTGTTAAAGCGAGCAAAGCTACAACAACTGGTGAATGGGCTATTGCTGTGCCCCCTAATCGACCCCCCCTCCCCCCGACAAGCCACAGCATCCGTAGAGAAAAACAGGACTGCATAACGCAGTTCAGCCCAAATAACGCCGAAGTGATTGTGAGCCTGCTAATCTACACTCTCTCACGGAGGCGCTATTTACAGTGTTCTTCCCTAGCTGCCTCAGGCGAACAGAAGGCATGACCTGGTCCCGCTCACTGTTTCCTCCCTCCCTCAAAACCTCTGTCCCTAGACTATCTGTTGCTCAGGTGCGCTCTATGAAAGACGAGTAGCTCCTAAAGTAAGGCCAAGAAGCTGTTTATATTTTAGCAGGATAAAAGTTCGCTGAAGATGATGGGCTTGTCAACGAGCTGAGTTTAACCCGTGGTAAGCTCGTTCTTCAGGAATAAATCAATGAAAAAGCAAGCATGAAGCGGGCGACAACAGTTGGTGGAAAACGACTGGTACGAACGATATGATACAGTCTTGTCGCTTGCCGAAAGAAAAAAATGAAAACAAAAACCGACCGCGCCAAACCGATTTCCCTATGATAACCCCATTATCCGCAGCAAAGAAGTGTACAAGACATGGAGAGGCACCGGTTTTTGCCAAAGGCTACAAATCTGAAAGCTCTCTTGCAAGGCAAGGCTACTGTGAGGTCAGCTAGCACGGCATGTCCCACCTTGAGGAAAAGCTCGTCAAAGTACGCTCCCACCCTCCTTTGGCCGCGAGTAAGACCCCCTCGGTAGGAATCTCCATCGTACGATCGGACGACGTGCCGTGCTTGTAGCAGTTTACTATTTACTATTTATTGCATGTACGCTAGATACATGAGGTAGTAATGTAAGTAAAAACCACAACCATAAAAAGGGCAACACCATAAATGACCATAAAGGAGAATACAACAACTAAAGATGAAACTAATGATGTAACAAAAAAGTGAAAGAGGTTGGGGCCATCTGGTCAGCCTCCAAGAAAACTATAATCAGGAATGGAGGAAGAGAAGCAGAGCGTCCTCAAACGTACATAGAACTTGTGCAAGAGATGATCGTTTAGACAGATCCGCGTTGCTGAGGAAGGCACTCAGCACCGAAATACCAAACAAAAATTTAAGAAGGGAAATTTCATTCGTGTTCGTGTTCTTTCGAACCTTCAAGTTTTGTTGCACTTTTTTTGCATGGAGTGTTGTTGCCTTCTCGTGTTTTCTTACAACATTTGCATCCAATCGAAGCTCCAAGCTCCACAATTAGCAGGATAATTTCTCGAGTCTGAACTCCATAAGCATCTAAAAACGCGCTCATGCTTCTTAGGAGAAATGCACGGTGTAGTGACCTTTCATGAGGCTTCACTCTTCATACCCTGGAGGACGGACAATTACTTTTCCTAGAAGATGGCTTCTTAAAGGAGGAAACGCTGCCTGCTACAATCTGTCTTTGGGAAGAGAGCATTTTAACTTCCATTGTTGAGATCGACAGCCACTGAGAGTACTGATTTTTTTTTCTTTTTGTCAAAGTTTAGGAACAAATACTTTGCTTTCTGCGTTTCTTATTAACCCGATCCATCTCATCCTAAGGTAGTCACTTTAGGAAATGATAATGGGCATGACATCCTTGGCCATTCAGGAAGATGGGGTGGACCTTCCCAGACTGTAACTGGTCAGGGGATCCGGGCAGTTGATTAGGGCGGTCGTCAAAGGGCGCGCGTGCCAGGAACTATTTGCTTTTTCCAGGCTAATTTAGTCATTTTTTCCAACTTTTCACTGTTTT
>MU938797.1:0-21980 GCA_036418165.1 Cooperia oncophora
GCGTAGTATTTTGAAATGCATGATTTAAGTAATAGTGACGCTAGAAACTAGTAAAGGCAAAATACAATTTAAAAGTTACACAAGTGCAGCCACCAATGAACGCCTCCCCAACCCTCTGTGATTTCCACATCGCGCTCAACCCGGTCGCCAAATGGCAGAGATACCTGAACTGATACAAATTGCGAGCTATCAACTGTTATGCAGAGGGTTGAGTTGGTTCCGAGTGGAAAATCGCGTTCAAATCCGTTTTATTCGAAGCTTCTCGACCAGATGTTGGCACAGATTTCTGCGCTGAGGTTTTGTTAAGTGATATGATAAAGCTAGATGTGTGATCATCGATAAAATTCAGAATGACAATATTGATTTTCTTTTTGTTCTCCTCTGAAAGTTCACTTATCCACTGCATTACTCGTGGAGAAGTGTTCTCCGAGAACTTCTGAAGCGACGAACACCAGCTGCCAACCTGAAATGTACCAGTTACTAAATGAAGGACTAAATGCTGCACATGTTTTGGCACCTCTTTGTTGTAGCAAGTGCTTTATCACAGCATCCATCTCGCCCAGTGGGCGTGAAATGCGGGTTCGATTCCCGCCCGAGATCGTGTCTTTTGCACATACAGTCCTCATCATTGTGGACCGGTGAGGCGTGTCAGCCAGTATGAGTGAGTGTGCACACAGTTGAAGCCGTTCTCAGCCGTTTTTGTTGAAATCGCGTCATGCGACAAACCAAGTGGTAGGCAAACGAGTAGCACGAACGATATAATACCAGTAATGGTCACTCTGGTGCCCGCTTCAGACAACTGTTGCCAGAAGATGTTGGCATCGCGCACACCAGCCGCGACAGACACGCCCACACCGGCTTCCGCATATATGAGGACTGTAACTCAGCATTCCTCTGTGATAAGGGAGAAAGAAGGGGATTACGCACTCCATTGGTACTCGACAAAGATCATAGTGGTCCTATTGAATGCAACGTGGCCTATACCTGGCTGACTTGCGGGGCTCGCCGATGTAGAAGCCAGTATTTTCATTCTCGCATGCGAATCTGGTATGAATTTGCCGTCCCCAGGATGAATAGGCGCCTGGGCGGAGCTTGTCCAGTTCATATCCGCCGCCTACGAGTGTTCCTACTCTGCCACCTACGCCACCTCCGCTTCACAACACTTCCAGTGAAGGTACTCTTGGGATACCTTACAGTGAAAGCTGACAATATAAAAAAAGCAAGGGCGGCGCAACAAAATTTCCACGTACCATTTGCCCCCGTCCGCGTGAACTGTTTGAAACTGACTACCGTTACCGTTCACAACTTGGCCCGTAGACACACACTCTCTCTCTATGGCCAATATTTGGACCAGAGACTGCTTGCTTGTCTTCCGGAAAAAGCTGGTAACTTAAGCTTCGATGTAAGATAGGACAAAGGGCGAATTAGGCAGGATGTAATGTGAATGTTTTCAGCCACTTTTGCAATTCTGGGCTTTCAACAGTTAGGTTGCCCTTTTTCCGAGGACTTCAATAACAAATCTTCCAACGCTTATCAGTTCTCTAACCTTGTTCGCGTAGAAAGTTGATGTTGAGAAGCAAAAAGCAGCAGCTCCCGTGGAACCGCTTCACGCAGCGACATTTACGCTCTAGTCTTTCAAATGGGGGGGGGGGCGTGTCTACAGAATAAGTTGTCTACAGCTGCACCTCAGTGGACAGTTGCCAGCTCAGGTGCGTTTCGATCCTACAGAAGGATAGCTAATGTTGCACAGAAAAAAGATCTGTATATCGGACGGCAACCTATAGCCATTGAATACGCGAATTCAAGCTCTTTATATCCCTGGCCGAAACCCGACCGCATGGAGTAGCTAAAAGAGTCATCATCCCTCCCTTCTTGTTCTCAAAATTCGTGTAAATCATCCAAATAGCCTTAACAACTCACCACATCCTTGCCCTGCGGTGTGAGAACACCCTGAGACACGAAAAACTCTTTTGATTTCTCCGAACGTGACTCCAAATCATGCTGCAGATTTTTTATCAAGACATCCATATTTGAAGTGTCCGGCCACGGTGATAGAATTGAAGATGAGGGCCAAAGCAAAGGCGAAATCCTCTGTTCGGACGGAAAAATAACAATCACTCTGGAAACATAAAAAAGTGTTACTGCAGGCAAAATATCAATTGGAAAAACGGGACTAAGGTATAATCCTTATCCCCGAGACGGAGTAGGCGTGGCATTCGAACATGGCGCAGGATTGGCCACTCGTGAGTATTTCGATTTGGTACGACTGCCATTTTAATCTGTGTTGGACAAAGACATGATTACAACTGTCCCAATATGAAAATACCTCACAGAAAGCTTAGTCTCCACGTTCAACCCAAGTACGAGCCACGCCTACCGCATCTCAGGGACTTCGAGTGTAGTTGGGGAGTGGGATGGAGCTCTGTGTTATGCCACATCATATCCACATGTCCCACCCTTTCACCCAATATCAGAGTGATTTTATACCCACAATGGGTTCGGAAATTCGGAAAAAAGCGGCAAGACAAGGCAAAAAGTGGTGGGGCGTAGTCGTGCCCTCGTTTGTCCCCTATCCTTGCCCTCAAAAAACTGGAAATATTGCAAATAATGTAAAATTGAAGCAATTGTGAAGGTAATTATTACGACCAAATACTTGGGTCTCAAGCGCTGTTTCCTAGCCGCGGGATCGGGGCGCACTAACAGGGTATTTCCTACTTAGTTGACTAGATCGTCACAGGGACAGAGAGAGAGAGAGATAGTCGACTTGAGAGACGCAGGCGCAGAGAATGTCAAAGGAACTCACGAACCGTAGCACTGCTACGTTGACTGAATTGGGTCCTGATGCGAATGCTGTTTTTGCAGCCGCCCGCTCGCATAGCTATACTCTGTGGCACTTCACCGCGATTGGAAGGCAGTACTTCCCCATCCATGAAAATTGATATCCGGGCGGAAAAGACAGGAAAAATGGAAGAAGGATATGATCAGAGAATGGTCCTACTGTATCGGAGTTCCATATTTCACATTTAGGTAATGTCGTCGCTGGAGTCTTGGTATACGGGGCAGCAAGCGAATGGCACAGAGACCATTTTCCTCCCCTAATAACTGGATACTACTACTTTCTTTGCGAGAATAGTCAACACGCCCGATCCATTCTATGCCATACAAATGGTTAATATCGATTATCACGACCTGAAAAGATCAGCTCAGTACGTGCCCAAAGAGGATACTGTTTGGGTATTCATTAGGTTGCGTTTATACTTTGCGGTACGATGGCGTACGCTTCCCGCAAAATGATGGAGCTCTATATCACTGGGAGCAGCCGCTTTATCTGAACAGGATGGTGTATGTGTCTATCATCACGCGGCTTCGACAAAGCTGTGGGGAGCGAAGCCATCTGTGTGCGAGCCTCGCAGACTACTATTAAAACAGTCCGGCAATGTACTGTGTGTATTCTGTGCTGTGAGTTATGCACGCAGTAGTATATAGGTCGCTCCTTTTTTAGGTAGTTGTCTTGTTAGTATGGAAGTGTGTGGTGGCCCTAGTGGGCGGTGATCGTAGCCTCTTACTGATATACTGCTGCTTCCCTGTGACTGTCTCAGTACTGTATGTCATAGTAGTGCTAACGACGACGCCCAAGTCCGCCAGAGTGCTGGACGGCTTCGGGAACGCGCAACTACCGTTAGTAAGTTTGAAAGCGCGATCTGGAGGTTCACTGTTCCGCCCATCCATGCGACGTATGGTCGACGGCCTCGAAAACTCATATCTGTAAAGAAAATCTCGCCTCGTAACATTTTGAAAATGCTAAATAGACAAGTGGGTAGGGCTCGTTGGAAAATTAGTGGCGTAGAGCCTAGGGTTGAAGACGATGGGAGGGGGTCGTGACTTGAAGCATATATTTGAAAAGGGAGGCACAATAATAAGAGGGGTACAATAAGCAAACACCGCATTCCAGTGGAATGTTAGCCTGTTAGGGGAGCCCTCGTAGAGTGGTAATAGTCCTATACGCCAGAAGTGTAGCACAACGCGTGGCTTTGTGGTATCGCGTTGGAAGTGAGTGTAGGCCTCGGCGCTCCGCAGTCCACCATGCAGCGCGAAGTAGAAACACTTACTCTCAGCCTCGATTCTCCGCGACGTCGCGTCTCTCGAGCGAGTAAAGACATCACGCTAGCTTTGTCTTTAGAGTGCTGGAGATCCTTCTAATTCCAGCATCTACGTAACAATTTTCTTATGACACATGGAGTAGGCCGGCGAAGGATTGGGATATATCTCATGAGAGCTGCTGTTGCAGTGTCGACATATGTTCTTTAGGATACAAGATAAGGAGTGCTATAAGAGCTGCTGGCACACCGAAGTCTTGGAGCGGCCCTAAGGAAGTCAACATGTGTTGTTTTCCTCTCTCTCTGCAATAGCACTCGTTTTCTTATTCATACAGTATGCCTATAATCTGCGCGCATCTCCACGCCACAATTAGCTGTTCTTGTGTTTCGCCTGTGTGGCTGTGTGTTCAATGTACACCGCTGAGTTTGCATCCGCCCACGTGCGATAACTCATGTAGTTATCCGTCTTTTTTCGTTATTCTTTGCCAAAGAAGTTTCTACTTCGATTGTGCATCACAGTACTGGCGCATAGGACTTTTAAGTCATTACTCCATCCAAATCCCATCGGACCAAACGCAACGAGAAATCCTGAAGAGTCCTGTGTGTACTATAATTATAGATATGTTTAATAGGATGAAAAGGACGATCCCGGACTATATTCACTATCGTGGGCCATATTTTGCTGACTTTTTCTACTTGACGCAGGATTCGTCACCAATTCAACGAGGACCCGAAAAAGTGCCCTGTGTTGATCGTGGGACGTACCCTTGAACTGGATCCGGCCCGGGTACGCCATTATTCCGCATCTCTGATCAAGAAGCGCAATAGCGTGAAAAATTACGAGAATGCATGAATTCTTACGACGTTGCTGGCGTTCGAATCACGTCACAGCCTCTCTTTTTGCCGTTCAGTTGTGATTTCCATTAAGTTATCAATTACATGTACAGTGAAATTCATTGATTGTGCTGGTGACACCTGAAGGCCTGAACCTGAAGGCACGATCCGTGATGATCGGAGAGGCGGAGCCCCACAACCGTTGTGTTCTCCACAAGTGCTCGTCTTCTATAATATAGAGAGCGGGGCGAGCCGATGAAGTTGGCATTAAAGTTGTGAGTTTGCTCCCTTTTCTCCGCCCATCCTGTCATCGCGAAGTGTGCCTTTGGTTCTCCTCTACTCTCGTAAGCTCTGCCGCAGACAAAAACCCTAAACTGAAGCTCAGTTTCTCCCATCGGGTACGGTGGTCGTTTAAGAAGAGTTGTTTTTCAGGGCCTGATTTACTTCTCATTCTGCACACGGACGATTCCGAAGAGGAGAAAGGTTTTGTGGCCGAATATCGAGAAGCACCACGTGGACGTATACGACCGAAAGTTCAAATGCCACGACCTGTTCCCAATAAAGAGCCCATCAGTTGAAGCCCCAGCGTATAACTTTACTAAAAGTGCTGTTCCATTTTAAGTAACTCTAACAGAAACCAATTTTTGAGAATCGACATCCTAATAATGTTCATAGTTTTTCACAGAGCTTTGTTGACTCCAAACGTTCCGAACTTTGCTGCATTCAAAGGATGCTAAGAGAGTCTGGGAAGGGGCGGGAGTAAAAAGAGAGAAGCCCCAGCAGCAAGTTCTTTTTGCTCGTTTCCGTCCTTCCACCCCTTCTAGCTCACTTAGCACCATTTGAAGTATGAATAGCTCCTTCTTAAGTTTTCTTTCCTTCGCATATCATGTTATAGGTGCGATTTTCGGCCATTTGCTTTTTTTCCTTCCTCTCACATTGGGATGGACAACGAGAGCGCTCGCTCCCCTTGGCGATTCCTAATACCGGCAAGAAAACTGTGACCATGTTTCGAGGCACATTAGCTCGGGTGTTCGTAGGCTGCGCCGGCATTCGCATGCAGACTCACAGTGTTCGCTGCGGGTGATAGGGCGTGTCAGGGAATGGGTTTTTTGAAGCGCCGTCTACCCCCTTTATCTCCCTTTTTTCCGTTCCATTCGTCGTCGGCTCGTCCGCTTCAACCAACTGGTGAAAGCGGGCTGGCGCTCGGCCAAACTCGCTGCCTCACTGACACGCCCTCATCGGTCCGGCGCCGACGAGACTAGCAAGAGGGCAGATGGAGCGCTTCCTTACCCACCCCCTCTTCACGATTAACACTTTTCCTCGTACAGAAAATACGTTCAACGCTGCTTTCGGGAGAAATTTCTCGCTTTATTTGGCATGTTCCTATCAGCCCAAACAGCGCTTTTGCTTACATCGGGCCGCTTTTTTTTGCTGAATTCTTGTTTTGATGATGATTCCATCTATTTTGACTGTATACTGTATAACCTAACATATCAAATGTGTTAGCATGAATTTATGAATGAAATTCGTACTCAGTTGTTCATTGCATATGTTTATACATAAATAGTTTGTCAAGCTTGTTAAGCTCTGAGCCTGTGTTTTTTCTATCCGTGACTACTCGACTCCATATTGCTTTCGTTATGACTTGATGAGTTTAACAAGTGGGAAATAAAAAAGTTTTTTTTTTTTTTTTTTTTTTAGCCAATTTTAATGGCAGTACGGGTCATGGGAGTATGACGTCACTCAAAACATGGATGGCCGATTTGCCACCCGAAATAGCCGACCAGCCCCTACGTCTACTCAAAATTCCTGGTGAGTAGGTGCAGTCTTGTTCGCTATGGATATGTGAGTGTCAAGGGAGGGAGGGTCAGCCGCTCGCCTGTTTTTTTATTTTTTTCGACAAGCGGCAAGACTGTATCCTGTCGCACGTACCAGTCATTTCACCACTAGTTGATGTCGCTTACCTTCCTCAACACCGATGGAGAACGGGCGGGCGGCGCGCCAAACACAGCCTCACTGGCACGTCCCTTCATCCCCAGCGAACAAGAGTATAGCAGTTAAAGGCACACTAGGTTACGGCAAGGTGTGGGTAGTGGGGTCTATGTGTGAGTCTGTAGGTGGTGGTGGCAGATCTGTGAATAGAAGGGCACTATTCAACTATTACTACCCCATTTTCCCAAAACAGGGCGGATCTTGATCGACTTTTTTCTACGAAAGCGGATTTGGCTGAAATCGGGTTATAGAGGTAATTCGACTCTTGAATACGAATAGTGCATGGCCCCGCACCACAGGCGCCAGCGTATTGGGGCATTTTGGCGCCGGCGCCCGGTGGCGCGAATCTTGAGCAATTGGCGCACTTTGGCGCCGGCGCCTGTGGCGCGGGCGCCAGGCATTTTCGGGAGGAACGGATGTGATATTCGTGTTCAGCAGGTCGGATTACCCCTAGAACCCAACTTTCAGCCAAATCTGCTCCCGGCAAAAAGTCGATCGAGATCCAGCCCGTTTTCGGAAAACTGGGGTAGTAATAGTTAAATAGTGCCAATAGAAGATTAGAAAAACCGTTGAAAAAGCTCAGATAGGCCCCGATTATTGGATTCAGGACGACTCTTTTTCCTCCACTTCTTTTATTTCACCCCCTTTCCCTATTCTTCACACGAGCAAGCAGTGAATAGAGACGTAGAAATACTCAGCGAACCCTGAACAACTGCGGAAATTTTTCTCCAACGTCGCTAATTCCCCTCAATGACAATATACGACTCTCCCCCCTCCCAACAACGAGCAAATACGACCTCCCTCCCTCGCGGTCAAATGCGACCCCCTTGTGCCTGCACCCGCTTTGGTATTCTGGTCCTGTATGTACCGTAGAAGGAGACTTTAATGACCAAACAACCCAAAAAACGCCTTAGCCTCGCCTGAGTAGCGCTGAGTATGTCCCTCTTGCAGAGCATGTGTATCTCCCTCCCCGAGAACTATCTGTCGCTTAGAATCGTCTGATCTTCAGGTGTCTAGGCAGCTCTAGATTCAATAATGTACGGTAGTTGATCCATGTGTGCTCTTGAATGCCCGAGCACATCTGCTCAAGCATACGAAAAATAGATGTCGAGTCCATGCGCGTTAAACCAAAGTATAGAGGTGGTCATGGTGAACTGAAATGTTAAGTTGGCAGTTGGCAGGCTGTGGTCCTGACAGACGGTCTACTGATCGCCGACGCAGTCCACTTTCGGCTATACACCCCATCCTTCGTGGAGGATGCTTCAAACAGCTGTGCCTCAAACATCTTGTGCCATGCCACTAACCTTACTTGTTCGGGCCCCTTTGAGCAACTTTTCATACATTTACGGGGGGGGACAGCTGTTTTCCTAGTGCCTAATTTTTGAATAGCTATCTATATTGAATTTTTCATTGTCCGGTCTGAATTTATATTCTCTTTCAATTTTTGTTTCAGGCTCTACTTACGAGTTCCTGGGAGCGATTCGTTGTCAGAGTCTCTTCTAATTCTTCCATAGCTCCGTAATGGCACCTGATGTACCTGGTTCTGTTAAGCGGCTAGGAAAAGTTTGTTTCGTCAAACCTGGTGTCAAAAGATGGGGTGTTTGCCAAAGGTTTGTTAATTCAATTATTCCCACAGTTATTTATTTGATTTTTTTTTTTTTTTCGCGCTTTTCGGATTAGGTAAGAGCAAAAAGAGGTGCTCAGCGAAGCGTGTACGATCGTGATCGCTGCAGAATCTGAACGAGCTGAATTGGGCGCGGGCCAGCCCATTCTTCATCAACTGTTGCACGGGCTAGCGGCAGCAATTGGTGGAAATTGAGTGGCGCCATGCTAAACACAACCCATGACACGTCCCAGGGTCTTTAAAGAAAACGGGAAAACATATAGAACATTGGGCGCAATTTCGAAAGGGGTGTGGATATGAACGCGTATTAAGTGAATGGCTTTGCTTTCTGTTTCGCACGTGTCTTTGAATCGTGAACTAAGGCAATATTTACAGCCTTGGTCGCTTGGCGTAACGAATTTAGGCGCTTCGGGGATTGGGTTTGTACGCGGTCCTGTCCGAATTATCCGTCCGTCTTCACCAATTTTTAGTGAAGCTGCCAACCCGACCTACAGTTTGATGAAACTCTTGGCTAGCGTCCGCGCCATAGATTCAGCCCCACTGACACGCTTCAGCAACACAGCAGAATCAAGAGCTGGTGTGTCCGATGATGTTTTGGTATGAAAGTGCGAATGCACAATTCGGCTTTTTTTGAGATAGAATGTATTTAACATCGGCTCGGTGAATAATTGACAAGCTTTACAGGTACTCAATTCGCGAACAGCTTGAACATGGAGTTCGCTATCTTGATCTACGTGTTGCTTATCCTCCACCAAAAGTGCGCACTTCCGTAACGGTGAATATTTCGTATTTACCAATTTCTTCCCTAACTGTCTCCAGGAAAATTGTGAGGCTGCTTTCATATCTGGGCACCTCCGGGGACTTTACGGTTCCAACGACTCGGCGCTTCCACCGGCTGCGCTGAAAAGAAAAATAGGTATCAAGTGACTTCGCCTAACTGAAGGTTGGGAGATCCGACGTTTCGGGGGGGGGGGGATGGAATCGACGTTTTTAGACTGCTGTAGGTTTTTGGACACTAGCCTGTGAAAAGTATTAGGTTGGCGAGAAAGTTCTGTCACTCTTTTCCGAACTCAAATTACTTGCCCATTACCAAGAGTGGTAACCGGTAGTAAGCTCTGTATACATACAACAAGGAGTGGTCTCTCTGTTAGTACCACTCGCTTGCCTCTTGCTCCTTCTTCTGCAATATGCACAAGGATTTTATCCGCTACCATCAGCCCCGACCCATCCAACAACTTCCACAAACTATTTCACCTACCACCCTGACGCCAGCGTGTTAGCTGCAGATGCCAAATTGATGGAGCTGAATAAGCACTGCCGTGGGTGCCCACCCGTCATCTGAGCATCCTTCCACGATAGTGAATCGCTTCAAGGCGGGGGAGCCTAGGGAAGAACAGTTGTGATGACGAAGTGACTTTAGGTTTTACCTGCAAACTCAGCTTGAGGGAGCTGTGGGTCGGGAAACTGCTGGATGAAGAAGCTGCTTCCTTGGTCAAGGCGTACGCAAAGCAGCTACGAGATCTAAGGCGTATCGTGGATCAGAGGGAAAAATTTGTCCGCACAGCCGGCCCTCACCAAGATAGTGCAACGTACTTGGTCCAAAAAAGTTCGAGCCGTACCTCATGCAATGGAGCTTGATCTCTCTCCCCTTGCAATTGTGTAGCACAGACATCGCCCCTTCTAATAGCAAAGTTGCCTTCCGTGATCGATCGTTATGCAGACGAAAAAACCTCCATAACCCAAGTAAGTCGCGAACGTTGAGTAATGCGTTGTCCCAACTTTTAGCGTCGTGTCTCCCTGGATAGTGAAGCGATGGCACCCATGAGGTGCTCAAGAACTGGCAAGGACCCCACAGTGACATTGCTGTACAAGTTTGATCCCAACACTCCTCCTCTCTATAAAAGAAAGCCCTAGTTTGAAAAAATGTGACAGAACTTTCCCGCCAACTTAACACGTATCGATTTGCAGACTCGCTTCTCATAGCAGCGATTTCGCTTAGGCTGCGTTTATACTTTGCGGCAGCGTAGCGTAGCGCTTCCAGCGTACGCCAGCGGCAGTGCTGGGGAGAGGATGCATATCGATCTAGCGTTCCCAGCGTCACCAGCGTCACGCTAGCGTTACGCCAGCGTTTCTCCAGCGTTTCACCAGCGTTTTGCTAAAAGCGTTGCAGGCGGCAAGGGAAGTAGACGAATATGGAGAGCTGGTGAGGTAAAAACACGTGCAATCTGCGCGTTGTCTCACTCACCCTCAGTCCTCTACAATACAACGTCGATTCGCGTCTGCTGACGGCCACTAGTACTCACCAATATCACATCGGAGTTCTGCGTCTCTGACGCCACATAGTCTCTGACAATACACAGTCGATTCCGCGTCTCTACAATACACGTCGATTCCGCGTCTCTTACGGCCACATAGTCTCTACTCCCTGCCGCTGCAAACGCTAGCAAAACGCTGGTGAAACGCTGGAGAAACGCTGGCGTAACGCTAGCGTACGCTAGCGTGACGCTGGTGACGCTGGGAACGCTAGATCGATATGCATCCTCTCCCCAGCACTGCCGCTGGCGTACGCTGGAAGCGCTACGCTACGCTGCCGCAAAGTATAAACGCAGCCTAAGCAAACCCGCACAATTCTGACCCGCCCTCTCATCTCCCACACCAGAAGATTGAAGTATCTGGGATAAGGTTATCCATAATATCGATTAGCACGACCTGAAAAGATCAGCTCAGTACGTGCCCAAAGAGGATACTGTTTGGGTATTCATTAGGCTGCGTTTATACTTTGCGGTACGATGGCGTACGCTTCCGCAAAGTATAAACGCAGCCTTACACAGGTTTGGACACCCGAACAGACTGGGAGGCGTTGCACTAGATCAGCGATTTCGGGAATATTGGCGTATTGACCACCTGTTGGTGGGGCTACGTATCGGTATTCGATGTTACACTCCTTAGCTAGGAGCCAATCAGTCCGGCAAATCCTCATCGTTGAACGCTTGGAGGTACATTCCGCGCTAATCGTATGGTCGGGCTCGCATAGAACATTGCTTACTCCTCAATGCTGAGCTCCACTTCTGCTGGTGAGCCATTTTTGAAAGAGGAGCACAATAATAAGAGGGGTACAAGTAAGCAAACACGCATTCAGCTGTTAACAACCAGAAGCAGGAAAGCCTAGACAGGTAGCGCGTTTGGCTATGGTTGAGGTGTAGCTGGCGGTGCGGCACCCGAGTATGACTACTCTCAGCCTCATTCCAGTGCTCTCTGAGCGAAGAAGCCGCGCTTTTGATGCTGCGGATCCTTTCCCCCCACAGACAAGACAGGCAGACAAGGATTGGGATCCATGAAGGTGAGTGTGCAGTTTCTTGAACAAATAGCGAAGCTGTGCCACCTCTGCGCCTTCAATTTGGTTCTCTTTCATGCCTGTTTCTTCACATTCCTATATGGGCACTCCATTGTTTTGCTGTCGCTGTCAGCCGCTAGGCCCTCTACTTAACTTACCTCTTTTTCGTTTTCTTTCAAGAAGTCTACGACTTGTGATAGGCACTGCTCTAAAGTCATACCATACAATCCATGGACAAGACGAAAATCCTGAAAGTCACGGTTCACCCATTAAGTTTTATAGGAAAAGAGGCCCATTTCATTAGGGGCATTTTGCTGATTCACTTTTTCTTCCAGGTTCGTCACCTTCACGAGACCCGAAAGCCCTTGTAAGCCTACAAAATAGCCGTGTAGATCTGTATAAACTTACAAGAGCAGCTCTTTTTCTACCTCTCCCTGAATGTCCGAAGCAGCAACGAAGGATGAAAAACGAGTCGGTGCTGTGCCAAAACCCGCGGTTCACATGCCTTGATTAATTTCTGTGATAACCTTATCCCAGATACTTCAATCTTCTGGTGTGGGAGATGAGAGGGCGGGTCAGAATTGCGGGTTTGCTTAGGCTGCGTTTATACTTTGCGGCAGCGTAGCGTAGCGCTTCCAGCGTACGCCAGCGGCAGTGCTGGGGAGAGGATGCATATCGATCTAGCGTTCCCAGCGTCACCAGCGTCACGCTAGCGTACGCTAGCGTTACGCCAGCGTTTCTCCAGCGTTTCACCAGCGTTTTGCTAGCGTTTGCAGCGGCAGGAGTAGAGACTATGTGGCCGTAAGAGACGCGGAATCGACGTGTATTGTAGAGACGCGGAATCGACTGTGTATTGTCAGAGACTATGTGGCGTCA
Source organism: Cooperia oncophora (assembly GCA_036418165.1). Lineage (NCBI taxonomy): Eukaryota > Metazoa > Nematoda > Chromadorea > Rhabditida > Trichostrongylidae > Cooperia > Cooperia oncophora. Next base: position 12,758 of record MU938797.1, read on the forward strand.
GAGACGCAGAACTCCGATGTGATATTGGTGAGTACTAGTGGCCGTCAGCAGACGCGAATCGACGTTGTATTGTAGAGGACTGAGGGTGAGTGAGACAACGCGCAGATTGCACGTGTTTTTACCTCACCAGCTCTCCATATTCGTCTACTTCCCTTGCCGCCTGCAACGCTTTTAGCAAAACGCTGGTGAAACGCTGGAGAAACGCTGGCGTAACGCTAGCGTGACGCTGGTGACGCTGGGAACGCTAGATCGATATGCATCCTCTCCCCAGCACTGCCGCTGGCGTACGCTGGAAGCGCTACGCTACGCTGCCGCAAAGTATAAACGCAGCCTAAGCGACAAATCGCGCTATGAGAAGCGAGTCTGCAAATCGATACGTGTTAAGTTGGCGGGAAAGTTCTGTCACATTTTTTCAAACTAGGGCTTTCTTTCTTATAGAGAGGAGGAGTGTTGGGATCAAACTTGTACAGCAATGTCACTGTGGGGTCCTTGCCAGTTCTTGAGCACCTCATGGGTGCCATCGCTTCACTATCCAGGGAGACACGACGCTAAAAGTTGGGACAACGCATTACTCAACGTTCGCGACTTACTTGGGTTATGGAGGTTTTTTCGTCTGCATAACGATCGATCACGGAAGGCAACTTTGCTATTAGAAGGGGCGATGTCTGTGCTACACAATTGCAAGGGGAGAGAGATCAAGCTCCATTGCATGAGGTACGGCTCGAACTTTTTTGGACCAAGTACGTTGCACTATCTTGGTGAGGGCCGGCTGTGCGGACAAATTTTTCCCTCTGATCCACGATACGCCTTAGATCTCGTAGCTGCTTTGCGTACGCCTTGACCAAGGAAGCAGCTTCTTCATCCAGCAGTTTCCCGACCCACAGCTCCCTCAAGCTGAGTTTGCAGGTAAAACCTAAAGTCACTTCGTCATCACAACTGTTCTTCCCTAGGCTCCCCCGCCTTGAAGCGATTCACTATCGTGGAAGGATGCTCAGATGACGGGTGGGCACCCACGGCAGTGCTTATTCAGCTCCATCAATTTGGCATCTGCCAGCTAACACGCTGGCGTCAGGGGTGGTAGGTGAAATAGTTTGTGGAAGTTGTTGGATGGGTCGGGGCTGATGGTAGCGGATAAAATCCTTGTGCATATTGCAGAAGAAGGAGCAAGAGGCAAGCGAGTGGTACTAACAGAGAGACCACTCCTTGTTGTATGTATACAGAGCTTACTTACCGGTTACCACTCTTGGTAATGGGCAAGTAATTTGAGTTCGGAAAAGAGTGACAGAACTTTCTCCGCCAACCTAATACTTTTCACAGGCTAGTGTCCAAAAACCTACAGCAGTCTAAAACGTCGATTCCATCCCCCCCCCCCCGAAACGTCGGATCTCCCAACCTTCAGTTAGGCGAAGTCACTTGATACCTATTTTTCTTTTCAGCGCAGCCGGTGGAAGCGCCGAGTCGTTGGAACCGTAAAGTCCCCGGAGGTGCCCAGATATGAAAGCAGCCTCACAATTTTCCTGGGACAGTTAGGGAAGAAATTGGTAAATACGAAATATTCACCGTTACGGAAGTGCGCACTTTTGGTGGAGGATAAGCAACACGTAGATCAAGATAGCGAACTCCATGTTCAAGCTGTTCGCGAATTGAGTACCTGTAAAGCTTGTCAATTATTCACCGAGCCGATGTTAAATACATTCTATCTCAAAAAAAGCCGAATTGTGCATTCGCACTTTCATACCAAAACATCATCGGACACACCAGCTCTTGATTCTGCTGTGTTGCTGAAGCGTGTCAGTGGGGCTGAATCTATGGCGCGGACGCTAGCCAAGAGTTTCATCAAACTGTAGGTCGGGTTGGCAGCTTCACTAAAAATTGGTGAAGACGGACGGATAATTCGGACAGGACCGCGTACAAACCCAATCCCCGAAGCGCCTAAATTCGTTACGCCAAGCGACCAAGGCTGTAAATATTGCCTTAGTTCACGATTCAAAGACACGTGCGAAACAGAAAGCAAAGCCATTCACTTAATACGCGTTCATATCCACACCCCTTTCGAAATTGCGCCCAATGTTCTATATGTTTTCCCGTTTTTCTTTAAAGACCTGGGACGTGTCATGGGTTGTGTTTAGCATGGCGCCACTCAATTTCCACCAATTGCTGCCGCTAGCCCGTGCAACAGTTGATGAAGAATGGGCTGGCCCGCGCCCAATTCAGCTCGTTCAGATTCTGCAGCGATCACGATCGTACACGCTTCGCTGAGCACCTCTTTTTGCTCTTACTAATCCGAAAAGCGCAAAAAATCAAATAAATAACTGTGGGAATAATTGAATTAACAAACCTTTGGCAAACACCCCATCTTTTGACACCAGGTTTGACGAAACAAACTTTTCCTAGCCGCTTAACAGAACCAGGTACATCAGGTGCCATTACGGAGCTATGGAAGAATTAGAAGAGACTCTGACAACGAATCGCTCCCAGGAACTCGTAAGTAGAGCCTGAAACAAAAATTGAAAGAGAATATAAATTCAGACCGGACAATGAAAAATTCAATATAGATAGCTATTCAAAAATTAGGCACTAGGAAAACAGCTGTCCCCCCCCCGTAAATGTATGAAAAGTTGCTCAAAGGGGCCCGAACAAGTAAGGTTAGTGGCATGGCACAAGATGTTTGAGGCACAGCTGTTTGAAGCATCCTCCACGAAGGATGGGGTGTATAGCGAAGTGGACTGCGTCGAAGGCGATCAGTAGCCGTCTGTCAGACACAGCTGCACTGCACTTCAGTTCACCATGACCACCTCTATACTTTGGTTTAACGCGCATGGACTCGACATCTATTTTTCGTATGCTTGAGCAGATGCGCTCGGGCATTCAAGCGCACACATGGATCAACTACCGTACATTCCTGAATCTAGAGCAGCCTAGACACCAGAAGATCAGACGATTCTAAGCGACAGATAGTTCTCGGGGAGGGAGATACACATGCTCTGCAAGAGGGACATACTCAGCGCTACTCAGGCGAGGCTAAGGTTATAAAGTCTCCTTCTACGGTAATACAGGACCAGAATACCAAAGCGGGTGCAGGCAAGGGGGGTCGCATTTGACCGCGAGGGAGGGAGGTCGTATTTGCTCGTTGTTGGGAGGGGGGAGAGTCGTATTTGTCACTGAGGGGAATTAGCGACGTTGGAGAAAAATTTCCGCAGTTGTTCAGGGTTCGCTGAGTATTTCTACGTCTCTATTCACTGCTTGCTCGTGTGAGAATAGGGAAAGGGGGTGAAATAAAAGAAGTGGAAGAAAAAGAGTCGTCCTGAAAATGCTGTCCAATAATCGGGGCTTATCTGAGCTTTTTCAACGGTTTTTCTAATCTTCTATTGGCACTATTCAACTATTACTACCCCAGTTTTCCGAAAACGGGCTGGATCTTGATCGACTTTTTTCTGCGGGGGCAGATTTGGCTGAAAGTTGGGTTCTAGGGGTAATTCGACCTGCTGAACACGAATATCACATCCGCTCCTCCCGAAAATGCCTGGCGCAAAGTACCCTGATCACCAAATCCGCTGAAAACTTGTACCCAGGGGTAGTTCGACCTCCTGAACACGAATATCACATCCGCTCGGCCTGAAACTGCTCGAAGATCGCGCCACGGGCGCCGGCGCCAAAATGCCCCAATACGCTGGCGCCTGTGGCGCGGGCGCCATGCACTTTCAGGCCAGATGGATGTGCATTCGTGTTCAGAGGTTCGAATTACTCTTATAACCCTGAACTTCACAAATCCGCTTTCGTTAGAAAAAAGGTCGCATCAAGATCCCCTCTTTTGGCAAAATGGGGTAGTAATAGTTGAATAGTGCCCTTCTATTCACAGATCTGCCACCACCACCTACAGACTCACACATAGACCCCACTACCCACACCCTGCCGTAACCTAGTGTGCCTTTAACTGCTATACTCTTGTTCTGCTGGGGATGAAGGGACGTGCCAGTGAGGCTGTGTTTGGCGCGCCGCCCGCCCGTTCTCCATCGGTCGTGTTGGAGGGAAGGTAAGCGACATCAACTAGTGGTGAAATGACTGGTACGTGCGACAGTATACAGTCTTGCCACTTGTCGAAAAAAAATAAAAAAAAAACAAACAGGCGAGCGGCTGACCCTCCCTCCCTTGACACTCACATATCCATAGCGAACAAGACTGCACCTACTCACCAGGAATTTTGAGTAGACGTAGGGGCTGGTCGGCTATTTCGGGTGGCAAATCGGCCATCCATGTTTTGAGTGACGTCATACTCCCATGACCCGTACTGCCATTAAAATTGGCTAAAAAACTATTCACTTGATAAACTCATCAAGTCATAACGAAAGCAGTATGGAGTCGAGTAGTCACGGATAGAAAAAACACAGGCCTCAGAGCTTAACAAGCTTGACAAACTATTTATGTATAAACATATGCAATGAACAACTGAGTACGAATTTCATTCATAAATTCATGCTAACACATTTGATATGTTAGGTTATACAGTATACAGTCAAAATAGATGGAATCATCATCAAACGAGAAGTTCGGCAAAAAAAAGACGCGCCCGATGTAATGCAAAAGCCACTTGTTTGGGTGATAGGAACAATGCAAATGAAAGCAAATTCTCCCGAAAGCAGCGTTTGAACGTATTTCTGTACGAGGAAAAGTGTAACGTGAATAGAACCTGGCGCTAGGCAGAGGGGGTGGGTGAGGAAGCGCGTCCCATCTGCGCTCTGCTAGTCTTGTTCGGCCGACGATGGGGCATGTCAGTGAGGCAGGATTTGGCGAGCCGCCAGCCCGTTCTTCACCAGTTGTTGAAGCGGACGAGCGACACGAATGGAAGGAAAAAAAGGGAAGAGAAAGGGGTAGCGCTTCGAAAAACCCATTCCCTGACACGCCCTATCACCCGCAGCGAACACTGTGAGTCTGCATGCGAATGCCGGCGCAGCCTACGAACACCCGAGCTAATGTGCCTCGAAACATGGTCACAGTTTTCTTGCCGGTATTAGGAATCGCCAAGGGGAGCGAGCGCTCTCGTTGTCCATCCCAATGTGAGAGGAAGGAAAAAAAGCAAATGGCCGAAAATCGCACCTATAACATGATATGCGAAGGAAAGAAAACTTAAGAAGGAGCTATTCATACTTCAAATGGTGCTAAGTGAGCTAGAAGGGGTGGAAGGGGAAACGAGCAAAAAGAACTTGCTGCTGGGGCTTCTCTCTTTTTACTCCCGCCCTTTCCCAGACTCTCTTAGCACCCTTTGAATGCAGCAAAGTCTGGAACGTTTAGAGTCAACAAAGCTCTATGAAAAACTATGAAATTATGGTATCGATTTCTCAACAATTTTTACTGTTAGAGTTACTTAAAATGGAACAGCACTTTTTGTAAAGTTATACGCTGGGCTTTAACTGATGGGCTCTTTATTGGGAACAGGTCGTGGCATTTGAACTTCCTGGGATTCGTATAACGTCCACGTTAGGTGCTTCTCTCGATATTCGGCCACAAAACCTTTCTCCTCTTCGGAATCGTCCGTGTGCAGAATGAGAAGTAAATCAGGCCCTGAAAAACAACTCTTCTTAAACGACCACCGTACCCGATGGGAGAAACTGAGCTTCAGTTTAGGGTTTTTGTCTGCGGCAGAGCTTACGAGAGTAGAGGAGAACCAAAGGCACACTTCGCGATGACAGGGCATGGGCGCGAAGAACACGGGAGCCAAAACTCATCAGCTATTGATGCCAACTTCATCGGCTCGCCCCACTCTCATATTTATGTAAGAAGACCGCGCACCTTTGTGCGAGAACACAACGGTTGTGGGGTCTCCGGCCTCTCGATTCATCACGAGATGCGCCTTCAGGCTACGTCACCAGCCCAATCAATGAATGGCACTGCGACATGTAAATGACATAATTTACTGGAAATCACAACTGAACGGCAAAAAGAGAGGCTGTGACGTGATTCGAACGCGAGCAACGTCGTAAGAATTCATGCATTCTCGTAATTTTGCACGCTATTGCGCTTCTTGATCAGAGATGCGGAAATAATGGCGTGCCCGGGCCGGATACAGTTCAGGCGGTACGCTTCCCGCGTCAGAAATGGTGAGTAGCGAAGCCTCAAGTACTAATCACAAGCTGGTGAATAATTCAGTACTGGAGGAAAAGCTTCCGAAATGACCCCTGCGGATCCAAACGTGTACATACAAACAACAAAAAGAAGCTTTGCTTGGACGAGTTCTCACTAGTTAGTGTCTCGAGGACCTCTCCTTTCCAATTGCTACTTATAATCTCATCTTCCAAAAAAACAACAAACATGCTGGAAAAGAGCTATACGCCATCAGAAAAGAAATTAGAACTGAAGTTCGACGTAGTTTTAGAGTGGCGGCGACGGCTTTTCCTCCTCATTGGGTAGCGGCCTTTATTCCAGGGCCACGCCATTGCGTTGTGATCATTTCCTGAAAAATACGACCCCCTAATTCCATCTTCAAGTACGACCCCCCTCCCCATGTTACCTCTTCCCTAGATTTTTCCAACCTCCTACCACTTTGTCTATTTTTCCCAAAAAATTTCTGGTTTTTTTTTCACAAAATTTGTGGCGTGTTCAGAGCGGGGGGGGGGGGGGAGGGGAGGGGGGAGGTCGCAGTACCTACGTACGTCCCAAGCACGTCCAGCACTCTGGCGCTGGTGTAGCATACTGACAATACGTACGAGGAAGGGGCGATGATAGGAGCTACGATCACCGCCCACAAGGGCACCATTTATAAACAAACAAAAGGACTCACGACGTGACGATTAATAAACAGATGAAAGTACATTCCTGGACTTTTCGTGCGTGTAGGAGAAATCTTTGCACTTGGGAAGCCCTATCAGAAGTTACACCTTTCCAAAACCTGCGTGAAAGCCCCATGCATGGCGCATTGCACAGGTGATGCCAATTGGCGCCCAATATATTTCCTAATACCCTTTGCGGAAACATGTGTTTCAGAAGCATACCAAAGTCTTCAAGCCAACTGGAGGTTTCCTGGCCTCGGAGGGGTTGATTTTTCGTGTCGTGGGGGGTGATCACGAAATGATCACAACGGGGAATTTTTCGAATAGCAGGCCTAGGGAGAAAATTAAAGCCTTGCTGGAAAGTAGAAATCTTCCCGCTTCCGGCACAATTCTTTTTCTCACGAAAATGGCCGGTGTCATTGAAGTTTGCATGGGACGTCCAAGCGTAGCGACTCGCGGTTCGCAAAAATGATCACAGACGGATCACAACGATGATCACAACGGGGAAAATCTCTGGAATCGGAACGTTTTTGAAATCGCTCAATTCAGGTGACAAGAGCCAACCTAGCTCTACTCATTCCCACTTACCCCTCTCCGATAGCTTCACTTTCAACGAAGTTATGGGTGTTCAAATGAGGGGTACTTTTCACGGGTTTGGCTTGAGATGGGGCTCCAGGCCGTAAAATGGCGCGCACCAATGAGCTAATTGATAATTGAGCGCGGACTGGGACCGCGAACAGCCAAAATTCAAAAGTAATCCATAGTTCCGGTTCCCAGCTGGCCTGTGAGTTTTTTCTCTTATCCATTTGATTGTGAATTATTTTGATTGTTTGTTTTTGCTTGAGTTTGATTTTGTTTTGTTGAGTTTGATTTTGTTGTGAGGAAATTGCTCAGGAAGTTCATCTACGGTTCATTAGGTAGCTTTTGCAATGGATTCTTTTCTAGATTTTGCGGATTAGTGGATTGGGATTTATCTAGACCAGATGAGGAGGGTTGGTGGGCGAAGTGTCTTGAAGTTTTTTGTGAGGAAGGAGGAAAAAGTTTCAGCAATATTTTTTTTTCTTGGCCTAGGAATAGTTCGATAGTGCCTAGTTCTATTTATTGTCATCTACATCGTCCCTTTTGAGCTTCTTTTCACTTGTACCGTGTATCACCGCTCTCTCCACTTCAACATGGGCCATTTACGACCCCCCCCCTCCATCGCGGGCAAATACGACCCCCCCCCGTTGTGATGATCACAAAGATGGCGTGCCCTGCCTTTATCACATATTACTAAGCCGCAAGCGCAAAGGGTACACTCTGTGCTTGGGGAGCCGGACCACCTTGTCTAGGGACGGCGTCTGCACATCTAGTGAACACGAGTTGTGTTTCCAAGAATCGAGACCGAACATGATCTCGCTTCAACAACAGAATTCCATTCTTCTGCCACTTAAATGGTGCCAGAATCATATGAGGAGAGAAAATACTGATTATTACAACCGGTAGCCCGGAAGTCATTGCACACAAGTTACCCATTCGAGTGCCACTCCGAATATAAGTCGAATGCGCAGCGCATCCCGTATGGGGAGTAGTCTCGCGCAAGCTTAATCAGCTTACCGATACACTCTCACAGAAAAAAATAGTATTGTCCAGTACAGTTATTTGTCACCACTTTACCACGCTCACCTGTACTTGTTATAGTCTCCGGTATCTGATCTCCACAGAATCTTCCGAATAATCGGTGATGAATCGGTTCAAGACCATCATATATCTAAATAAAAATATTATTCTTAGAGAAAAAAGTTTTCTCCAAGTAAGTAAGAGTTCAAAAATACTAAGGAAAGGTTCAGTGGGAGAAAGGACATGTGATGAGAAAGCCTGAAAACTTCTTCTGGCTTGGTAGTTGCCACGCGTGAGCTGCCAACTCAGAATTAACCGGTCCCAACCGTATCTCACCGGTTAGTACTGAAACGGCTCGCACCGTGGCTGGCCACTGACAACTAGTTGCAAGGTCATAGGAGGGGCTATTACAACTTTAATCAGACGCTGAGGTGGTGTAGTGACAAGTGATACTGCTCACCACATATGTGGTCCGGTGATTCCGGAGTTACCGGGTTCCGTACTGCTCATGGGGTAACCAGGTATGTGGTCAACATGATCAACGCTCCTTATCTAATAGCATCATATCAATCACTTCAAACAATAATACCATTTATGAGCAGTGGTGAGAACTTTTTGCGATCTCCAGACAGGTCTCAAGACATTACACCCACGCTCAACCCTCTCCAGATGTTCCTCGCCTCCGTCGATTTTTTTGCGATCTCTAAACAGTCTCGAGGACCGAACTGAGAAGTTATGTGGCAAACACCGCCCACTTCGGGTATGTCTCCCCATTCAGTTTTTCAGCTACTTTCTGACATTCCATGTTCGACTGTCCATGAACCTTGGCATGGTGTGTGTCCTTGTCTTCAGTGATTCTG
>MU938810.1:0-16882 GCA_036418165.1 Cooperia oncophora
TGCCCTTTTTGCTGACCGCGCTCGTGCCCATGAATTATTCACCTCTCCTTTATTACATTTTATTTATTAGGAGCACATACAGTCAACTTCAACCCATCTTGCAAGGTAAAACGCGTAAAAATCACGAGCGACCCAATTTTCGTGGTGCAAAAGCTCGACGCACTTCACTACACTAAAAGATGCACGCTACCGTAACCCTAAATTCGGACGCCGAGTTTTTGAAAGTTTCTTTTCCTTTTCAAGAGTTTTTCTTCCGTGTTTTTGTTGTTTTTCGTATTCTTTTCATTGCATTGGATGATACCCACTACTGGGAGATGTGATAAAGGAATTTGTGAGCCAGGGGTTGCACAGAGACCGCAGGCGGTGTGACTGTCAGGGAGCGATTTTGTTTATGGTGTTCTTGAGGACTCTTCTTGCTTTTTTTCTTCTTTGGGAAATTACTTATCAGCTACTGTTTCATAATTGAAAAGCAACTATCCATGACACTTTTATCGCGGGAGCTGTCTTTAAGAACTGGCTCATTCTGTAACGACTTGATGGACCACTCTTGAACACTCGTAGTGATCACCTAAGAAGCTCATGCGCTTGCTTTTCGGGCAATCACTCTCATAGATAATGGAATAAATATATAATAAATCGATACATTACAAAAACCCGCTTTCACTTCAGCCTAAGGAAGGCCTTGACATAGTTACACATGGCGTCCTCTATTTTCGCGTCCAAAAGTTTTTAAAGTCCTCAGCACCTTCAAAAGCAACTTGACCGCTGAGAGTTTTCACATAGTGTGTACAGTCTTGTTCGCTGCGTAGGCCGAGGCATTTCACATAGCTGGGTTTGGGGTGGCACCAGCCAATTTTCCCCGGAATGTGGTCGCCTGTCAGCTTCCATAATGGGTAGTGAATGGGCCGGCGCGGCGCCAAGCCCATCCCCCCTGCGCTCAAGCGTCATTAGCGAACAAGGCTGTAAACAGCCAGCATACATCTGCACCCTCCTGCTGTAAATGATGATGATTCTGGCACCTCTCACATTCACCAGTGAGTTGTTAACGAGTTTGGGGAACCTAATTGAAAAGAATAAAACCTCTCTATCTAAACACAGTTGGCGTTGAATATGGTGTCGTTAGGCAACTGCGTTTGGAGGCTTACTCTGCGACGGATTACTCCGGCGGAGAAGCAGAGCCTCACAGCCATAGCGCCTTCACCGCGCCCTTTCTCTACCCTATTATGACGACGCCTACAAGTTAGGGGGACACAGCGTTTATAAGTCCGTACCCATTAACTACCTTATCCAAATGATTTTTTGAAATGTCTTCAAGCAATCGTGTTTCTCTCTAACCGATCAGAGGTCTCGCCTATCCCTTGTACATGTGCAAGAGGAAGACACCATACAGATAGCAGTTTATAGGCCAACTCTCCTGGAAAGGCAGTTGACTCAGAGGAGGTACGTCCGCAGCCCCTTATTGTGCAAGTAGATTGACGTCTTTCACTACCTCGTTCAACGTTTTTAATTATTTGCTTCCAGATCCTTCTTGACGGACAAGCAAAGTCGTCTGTTGGCTGACCTTACCATGCTACGGGAACTATTACAGGTAGCAGAAGACATGGATCCTGCAACTGTACTGAGCCGTATTAACGCCATCAGAAATGATAAAGAGGTCAGCCAGTACCACTCCGCGAGACTAAGCTATTAGGGCGTGCTCCTATTTGGGCCGCTGATGTGTTGGAGAATCCGCGAGAAGGGGAAGGTATCGAGTCAGTTGAAGCCGATCGGCGCGTTTCGAGAGAATCCATTTCTCTCTTGTAACTTGTTTAATAACTAACAAGCTTCTTGCGGGTTCTCCTATTCCCCAACTTGGCGCTAGAGGCATGGCTAGTGCAGTTCGGCTTAGTGGGGGCAGTGCTCAGGTAATGGTAAGCTTGCACGGGCCATCTTGATGTACCTGAAAGATCATGTGCCCAAGTTGTTCACTCGATCAGTTCCGCAGCTTCAGAGGAGTTTACAGGTGTGACCAAGAAGAAAGCTGCTATTTAATATGGTCAAATAAAAGGAACTAGCGCAAAGGAAAAATGCCCCCTCTAAGCCGAACAGGGCATTCATGCTCCCTTGTGCTGTAGCTGTCTTGAAAATCAAAATTGTGTACGACTGGTTCCAGGTTTTCGAGCGTAGCGGAACATGGATGATGTCACGAGTCGCCTCGTCACTAATTGCTGATATCGAAACGTTGTGTGGCTATGGAGCATTCAAGTCACGTCCTTTCGCTTGTAAGTAGATTCTTCTCTGTAGCTCTGACTTCTGATTCCGGGGCATGAAGGTTCTCACGATCAAAGCTCCGGTTATCGATGGGGAGGGGAGGATGAACACCAACCACTGACAACTTACGAAAAAATTGTGAAAATTATTACCGACAGGGTGCAAAGCACGACATCTCCCGGGTCGTAGAGGAATGTAAACATGCATTAGGTCAAAAAGAGGAGGGCAGGGGCACGTCCTTGTCAAGCTAGGAAAAATTTTGCAAAATGTGCCCCTGTTCCCGCCACCCCCCTCCATATTCTACCTACCGTCTCCCTGAATCCACCTACTCAATTCCTATCAGTTTCCTCAGCTATCCCACTTTTTTTCCGAGAAACATGTTTTTTCTTCGGAGATACTGGAGTCCGGTGGGTATGAAGAAACGAGTACGACAAACGGCGGGCGAGAATGAGAAAAGTCACGCAACCGGAACATGTTCCCACAAGTGCAAATACGCCCCCTCCTCCAGCGATCAAATACGATCGCCTCACTGAGGAATCTCTCAACGTTCCCATAAGCCATAGGGCGACAAATATTGAACAAGAACTTGATCGGACCACAATGATAGTCCAAATTGCAGCGTATCAGAAGCAGAAGCTCCACCCTGCGATAGTGCATGGGCCGATCAGGGAGTATACGCTGATTTTTTGCTTATACTATTAGGTTACAAATGTAGAACACAATTTAGCCCCTCCGAAATGGGAAGTTTTGGCATCGGTGTTGGAGGAAATCAAGAGCATTCCCGTTCGACAGTGTGAAGTCGGTCCAGACGGTAAATAGAACGCTTCCGATGAACTGGTCGCAGTTCTAAGATTTGACTGTTCAGGTCCGTCGGTGTTGTTGTTCGTTAATGATGAGGCCGTCGTTCGACAACTGACCGATCTCATCAGGAATGGTCCCGAGTTTCTTCGCTGGATGACAAGGCGTTCGTTAGGTGGTGGAGGTGCCGGGAAAGAGCCTGCACGATCTCCTCTTTGGGAAGTCGACGACGTCATACCGTTCCAGAGAGGAAACCTGGTTTGTTTGAACTTTCTCGTTTTTATCGTTCTGTTTGACCGTAATTGACCGTAGTTACAATAATTACCGTTACCATAATTCATGAGGGCCCGTCACGTTTTGAGCTTACTTTCCTTGGCTTGCAATTATTTGCCATTTCTACAGGCATCCGAACCACGTAAAGAGATGATAACGGATCTTCAAAAGAATACGGTTGTAACCGCAAGAGCGTCCAGACGACGTCGAAAGGTAATTTTTCCGTTTTGGGTGTATAAGGGATACCTAGCCACTGCCGCTACTGCCTATGATAGCTGCTGTCGCGTACTCGTTCTCAGTTCAGCTTTTCTTATTCCATCGGGTTCAGGGAAGAATCTGCGCTGGTCGTATGGGCGGAGACAGAAAACTACTTCAATAGCGCTTTCTTCTCAACGCTACCTCAGATGCTAGAGGCATAGCAGTGAGGAAAGCACAGTGGTATTCTGTGTCCCATGCGGTTATCATGAAATCTGCATTTGAATTAGCTAGCTCATACAGGGTACAGCATCATGATGTGCGAAATGGTAGTCTAGGTACGAGTCCCCTCCGGAACAAGAGTATCGGTGGGACTACCTGCCCCACCCGAATGCAGTTAGTTAGCATTCCGCCTCCCTTGCTCCAGCATCTCCCTACCAATTTCCCCCACATTTTTCCAGTCCAGTTTTTTCGCCCCAAAAATTTCCGTCGAGGGGGAGGGGGGGGGTGTACATAGCCAATGTGAAACGGGAAAATTCTTACATTATTCCCACCTTCCTACCCCTTTTTCCGGTATTTCCTCAAGGTTTTCCTGTTTCTGCCTTTTGTGACGAGGGGGGTGGGGGAGAACAGCTGAACTACCGGAAAAAAAAGTTTATTGTGTGGTCATACCCCCCTCAGCCTTCCCCGCCCCGCCCAGGCAAGGTTATAACGATCACGAGCCCTGCCCCCCTCTCCCAACACCGACAAATTCGACTCCCCTGCCCCAGTGGAAAAAATACGACCCTGATGTGTTTCATAGCAACGATGCTGTAACCCTGTAGCTCATACTTCTTTACCTTTATGCGTGAAAGGGCCAACAGCAGGCGGCTTCTGGGAACAAATTCGTGGATTGCCGTACGGCCATCCCACTCTGGCGAACCAAGAATTCTATATGAAAGGTCCGAGAAATAGTGTTTCTACTTCTCTTGTGACGTATTACAGGCTGCCGAAGATCTCGTAGGATTGTCGGATACGAGCAAGAAGCAAACGAAAATCGTTCAATTCGGCATCTTGCAGTACAAGAAGAAGCGGGTAGTAGGCGACGGTAAGAGTTGTGTTCCATACCCCTAGATATTTTTTATAGGCACGTTGAGTCGGACTCCCTCGGGTGAAGGATTTCGCAGACTGGAATAAAGTTAATGTGGGCAGGGAAAGTTTTTTTTTCGGTAGTTCAGGCATTTCTGCGCTTGTGCTTTGTGCTTTTCCGTCGCTGTCACTGAAAGATGAGGGACTGCGGACAGGGTGTAGCCATCGCTATGGAGAAGCGGCGGTTATCAAAACGATGCTTCCTCCGTGCGCAACCCACTTCCCGCCAAGCCTAGCCCGCCGATCTTTTTCTAATTTCAAGATTCCAAGTTTTTTTCCTAAACTTCCCGGCCATCGAGCGCAGAGGCCCGTTAAACAAGAACACTTTCAATAAATTCAAACCACAGTACTGTAGTTTTTGCATAGAGCCTGAGGCAGGTTGCGTGCCAACTGGAAAGGGGGAGGGGGATGCCTTATAAACACGTAAGACAAAAAAAGCGCTGAAAAACCTTCGCTTGGCTTGAAATTGTCTGCTATCTAGATGTTGAGGACGTTTCTGATCAGTGTATTGTTAAAGAGAAAGAACTGTAATATTCACCCTTGAGTACGGTCCTTTGCCATATGTGAGACGCAACGTGGTTCACACTTTCACTAGTGTGCCTATTTCCTTTGCTTTTCCTTTTTTCAAAAGTACACGGGATCGGCGCTGTAGGAAGATGGTACCTGTCCCTAAGGTGCAGCAATTGCATCCTCACCAAGGTCCCGTAGCGAAACACCCAGTCAACGTTAGGGAGTAGGCAAGTAGCAGAACCGATAAGGCGCACTCAAAGTAGCGCGTTTGGCTCGTTGAGCGTGTGGCTGGTCATACGGCACCGCGGGCGGAGTATGGAGACGGCAATTGGGTATAACTACCCTTCAACCCGTTCTCATGCTTTTTTGACCCCAGAAAGAGGCATGCTACGGCATTCCATTCGCCTCGCAGCAGCGATCAGAAACCACGAAAGTGAATATACAGTTTTTAAGCTGATTGTGAGAGGGTAGAAAATAGCCGTGAAGGTGTAGTGGTCAGCCGACTAGCCCCGTAAGTGTGGGAACCAGGCTGGAGTCTTGGCTACAGTACTTTGCCTGTAACTGAGCACTCTTGTGATAATCTTTATTATGTTGTCTAGTCATCAAAAACTTCGCTATAACATGAATATAACACAGGAACAAAGACTTTTCTAAAACAACTTCAAACTGAACGGTGAAAACTCAACTGCGCGCTTGGAGCTGGTGATTTGGTGGCGACAAGGGTGAAATGATGTCAAATGGACTTTAACCTTTTGACCCTTTGTGCCCGCGTTTTTGTATATTTTAGCGGTGGGACGTGGCTTTCGGTCACCATAGTACGGATATTTGATACTGTGCAAGGTCGAGAGTCGCAAAAATGACGACCCGAAATTCAACAGTCTGAGTCTGGGTGGTCCTTGATCTCCTGCATCACAATTAAACACTTGGGCACAACACAATAAACAAGATATTTTGAGTAAAATGGTCACCTATTGTTACCGCTCGGAGAATATGAGTGATAGATTCATGAATAAAACGGCAGCTATTCGTGATTACCTACAGGTTATGTTGTCGCAGTGAGAAGAGGCGGCGTCAGGAGGCATGAATGAGCCCACCCGTAACGGTTTCTAAACTGGTAGTTTTCTTCCTGTATTGGTCGCGAACCAGCCACCATTGGTTGAAAGTGCAGTCGAGTGGGAGGGGGGGGGAGGGTTATTCTACGCCTCGTTGACGCCGCCCCGACTGATTGCGACGATATCGACTGTATGAGATACGGTACAACTACGGTATTTTAGCTGGCCTTCGGTAGTTGTGTGAAGAACTCGATTTGCATGTCGGTATCGCTGGCGATTCCTGCGAGAGCCGTGATTAATTTGGTGATCGATGCGAACTGTCCTCATGAAAGCGTTGCACACGGGTGTACCCGGTGGCACGACTGGTGCTTTCAGGAGTAGAGAAAGGATAGACAACACCTGAAAAAGGACTTTTTGGTGATGGTTAGAATCAGCAAATCATTTCCATCTTGGGATGCCCCGCGCATCCTGCTTTTAAAGTATTGTTGGCAGCGGATTAATTGGCGTGTCAGTGAAGCCGGGCTTGGCGGCCAGTTCGTTCTTCTTCAGTTGTTGAAGCGAGCAAGCAAAAAAAAAACAGGATGGAAAGCGACTGGTACAAACTATATCGTGCAGTCTTACCGTTCGCTCGCTTCACAACTATTTAGAATGATTTGGCGCCTCGCCTTTTGGCGAGTAGAGCACCCAGAGCATACGGGAATACTAAGGTACCCCTTTCCGCGAAGTCCTAGTAAAAGACTCGCAACTCGGTTTCCCAATTCCACACCTCTTTTTGCCCGCGTTTGAGATATTTTAGAGAAGTGTTGGATATGGAACGGTTTCAGAAGGCTCGTCTAACACTCATTACTAGTTATTACTCGACCTTACCTCATGAAATGGACGGAATTCGCATTTACTGGCGTGGATGCCCAACACGATGAATTATCGCTGGTAACTCTGTCATATGCAAATCGTAGATGAGAGGAGTTGCAAGAAGGGAATCTTCACACGTGTTGTGAATGACGAACGTCTGTAGTCCGCCCATAAAAATGCTGAAAACATAAGTATGACTGCATTTCTATTCATGTCGAAGCCAGTGCAGATAACCTGTTATTTTTTTAAGTAGTGCAGAATTAAGCCCTGTAGATGAGCGCAGTAGCTACTATCGAACGGAGGTCGTTGGGAGATTCACGCGTTAGCAGCCCGGCGCATACGTTGCAAGTGGGGTCAAATGTGCGAAATTCGCATCAGGCCCACACTGATTGTGAGTAACCGCAGAAGGGCTACAGTATGGCCAGCAGGCTACAGTACCTAGGTAATAGTAACCAATTCACGCGCTTCCCAGCAACATGTACACCAGAGTGGACATCGTATGCGAACATACCTGCAGATATACTCGTCCATAGCTCGTTTTGAGTCTCCAACAAATGGCACGTATTTGATAACGATGCAGTGATCAGGTTTCTGCCCAGTTGGATAGAGAATTTTATTTGCCTCTACCATATCGTCAACAACAGAAGATTTGGAAATCTCCTGAAATGTGCTTGGTTTCGCTTTTGATGGGGTGATCTACCCTTAAAGTAAAGGAACCTTCGATCGGAACACTTGTCTGGCATAATAACGACTAATGAGGTTCTTTCCGTCGTTGTTTCCGAGATGATTGTATGAAACGATTGACTCTGGCTTTAGTCCGCTGCTGACCAAGAAATCCACCAGAGCTGATTTGAACTTTGTCTGGCCAGATTTGAAATCATCTCCACCGACGAATACATTATGCTAAAATGAGCGGTTTTGTGGAATATTATAGGGTTGAATAGTGAGTGTATTGTCGTGACAAGTGGTGCCGCGTCAGGGACACACCATACTTGCGTGAGACATATCGGAGCGTCGTATTTGGTCGCTTGAGGAGAGTAGAGGGGTCTGAGTTGGCCTGAGGTTAGTTCTCCAGCTGCTGATTTTCCTATTTCATGTACTTCTCTAGTCGGCGGCATGGAAAAACCACTACTCTGGTGGTTTATCGGCCGTGTCCCACTTCCCAAAGAGTAGTTGATGAAAGGGACGAAAATTCGTGGAAAGTGGTATCAAAGAGGGACATTTGGGGATCTTATTCACCCAACATTTTGCACAGTGCCGTGGCCTGCCTTCTGCCGCATACCGCGCGCGCGGCGGATCCGAATCTGGATTCAATTCTGCTCAGGCAAACTAAGCCTTCCATCATCCTAGGTATTGTTTTATGTCACGGTTATCCAGAATGAATGCATGATCCACGTTGGTCATATGGGCGGAGATGGTCAGCTATTTGTGTTCTTCTCACTAATGAACCACTCTCAGGTGACGAGCATGACGGATATATCAGTGAGGATGTCATAAAAGTGCGCTTGACTCCTCCGCCCACACGACCAGCGTGGACCGCATCTTTGAGTCTACTAATGGCACGGTGATAGTAATACAAATTCAATAATAGGCCAAATTTCACTAACCTTGCGGGCTAGCTCGATAATACCGGGCACGAGGGTGTTCTGCGGCGACCCATTGATGTAGTGAGCGCCTTCCAAGATGGATGCGATAGCGAAGATGTTCGATGGCGATATCTATAAAACTCGACGTTCAGTACCCAACGAGTTGCTGGGACCATGCCCTCGGTCATACCTCGTCCGCGCTAGCGTCAACAGAAGCGAGTATCTGTTCAGCCGTCATGTTTAAGCCATCCACGACATCAGTATATCGCTCCGTGTTTGCTGTCCATAACACAATCACGCATTCTGAAGCCAGTGAGAGTTTTTCTCTAGTTCAAAGGGTTCTGGGGGCGGCCAGTCACTGCTGACGTCATTGGTGAAAGAGCTGCGAGAGGGCGCTCTCCCACACCCCATCAGCCCTTCCACCAATGACGTTGGCAGCGACCGCCCGCCCCCATCCATCATGCCGGCTGCCTTTGACCGAGTGGTGGGCGAGTAGGTGTTGGGTAGTCTTACCCAAGTCATGTTTTTCCTTGAAATTGCGAATATCGCGACGGATGTGCTCCAGATGCTCCTTCTTATTGGTGCCCGGGACAACATTATTTGCTCTATCACCCTGATTAGCCGCGATAAAATCCGGATAGTAGATCGATGGCATTGGCACTATCGGTTCCATATATGGTCGTAGTTTCTCTTGTAATTCGGGTGCGAATACCTGGAAAAAATTTTCGAGTATCTTATTCAGAAGATATTCCTGGCTTTCCAACCCTTCAGCTAACTCCTGCTATTTGTTAACATGCAGAGACTTGTGTGGTAATGATGACTAAGTAAGAGATTTGTTGGAAGATACATTCCGCCATAATTGGATGACTCATGGTCATGGCGCCTTTTTGCTGCGCCTGGCTTTCCTCGTATTAGGAGAAGTCGCATAGGTTATGACCCGCCCATCGGATTTTGTATTCTCCCGGAAGCCAGTGAACACGGTGACGGACAGGCAACTCGTGACTCGCATACGCGCGTCTGCGCGCGGCCAAGCCGTAGCAGCGGTACGCAGCAAGCTTCTCGATGTGCGTCAGTTTGTCAATTGTAGCAGGGAAACTCAGGGATCCAAGCGGAGACGCAAGACTCCATTCCGAGTGAAATTCCTTTTCTTCCTCATCCTCCTCACATTACTTAAACAGCAGGCAGTGAACACAGGCAGAACAACTCATCTGCTCGTGTGCGCGGCGTCGCTCGCCACGCCCAGCGCGGTATGTTACGATTGTCTTGTCACATATCGAGGTGGAACTATATAGGCTCATGTTACCTACACGATCCCTTGATCTGCAACCTTAGAGTGTCGAAATTTTATCACGACACAATTCGTTTGGTGGGGGCACTGAATGGTACTGAGCTAATCTTGTACAGGCCACCCCGTTAAGACTGAAAATTTCCGTGATCGAAGTCAGTTGAAGAGCAGCGCCCGCGTTCATTCTTAGATAGCTTTCTCTACAAGGATGGAGGATGTACTAATTCGCAGCTCAAAAATACGAGAGTGGCGCCACCTGCTTGTGAAGATGTTGCCGCCCCGCCCACCTAGGCTGCCACAACGTTCATTTCCAATAATTGCCTGATGGTGAGTGTTTTGCTACTGGCTCTCTCCACTTTGAATGGTGAGAATGAGGTGGTAAGGGAAACAAGTGATACCAACAACAGAGAACTCGTGCGACCACACCTCTTCGCCTTGTGCACGTACGTCATCAGTTCAGCACAGGGTTCTATGAAGGGCATTTCCCATGATTTTCTCTCTGCTTTTCTTCTTTTTGCTCCCTCTTAGCCAGATAGCGCCCAAAAATGCTCCCCTATAAATCGCTAATCTATACCTTAGCTCGGATCATTGCCTGATAGAGATTTTGATTGTTGATATCCCAGCCGTCGATGATGAGATCATTGGGTGAAAGAATCGGTATGATATCCTTGAATGGCACGTGGATCTGCTGCTGGCCATCCCATCCGAGATGAACAGTTGATGACTGGGTGACAGACCTAAATGTATACCAACTCAACAAAATCTACTTGAACTGAGTGAGGGTTCCAACAAGCCTTTAGTCTGCTTATGACTTGAAATTTGTCTAGCTGATCAAGTCGCAGAACAAAATTGTACCCAAAATAGTTGGCAGTTTGAATGCCTTCCTTCGTTCGCCATGTCATATGTTTCTTATTAGCGAAAATTGCTCCTACAGAAGTCGATCCGTTGTTGCCTCCAATACCAACAAGTAGAACACCTGAAATGCTTAGTAAATACGATGGTACAGTTTTGCTAGCTGCGGACGATGAGGCGTTTCAGGTGGGGCTGGGTTGTTGCAGCGCCAGCCTGCTCTTCACCCATTGTGGAATCTGAAAGGCGATCACAGTTGACGGACAACAGGCTAGCGCCGCGCCGAATCCACTCCCCCCTGAATGCCCCAGCGTTCGTTGGCTAGATCCGCCTTCAGTCATTGTGTTAGGTCCCATACGCCCCAGAATGTCACTTACAACTTTTGACAGGAACGTTTGAACCATCGCGCATCTTCACAACAGAAGCGGAATGCGGATGACACCGCGCGCTTCGTTTCCTCTCTTCGAACCAGTCTTCTGTGCTTGTAGTACAACTAACCAGTTTTCTTCGGCTTCAGTTGTGTTTTGAAGACGTATTCATGCTCCTTCGGTGTCACTTTCAGTCCATCGGCTGTATGGGAGAAATGGTTCTTACGGTAGTGGAATCTCGTTTCCATTTCTTTGCCATCACAGCGGACATAGGGAGAATCGACGATCACCTGCAACAAATTGAACTTGAAGTTAGTTGGCTAGATTGGTGGTTTTTGTTTGGGGCTGCCGCCAAATTGCTCAAGATGGTAATTGACCTAGATGCGAGTGGTATGGACTAGGCGCGAGCTATGTACCGCTTTAGATTTATTTCGCGTACCTGGTTGGGTAAGGTGTGGTAAAAAAGGCAAGATTAGGTGGATCACAGTTACATGCAACAACTAAGAGCACGCTGTGAGGAAAAATACGTAGTTTGGCGCAACTCCTCACCACCCTCCCCCCTCTCACTCACACGCCTCTCCCTGCCTTGAGTACACCCTCCTTCAGTACAAATGTCTGCTTTTGCTGTGACAGTGAAAACTCCTATTCTCCTAATTCTGCTACGTGGGCATTACTCATTATTATTCCCTTAGTTCCTTCCCTTTGGCATGGTTAACTCCCCACAGCAAGTCGGAGGCACCCACTTCCCCCGCCTTCCCCAGCGCCTGATCTTCCCCCTCGGCTCGAATAACAACTTTGTTGCCTGTTAGCTTAACACCTATGCCCAGTAGTCTGTGAAGCAAACAGACGAATGTGTAAAGAACTTTCGGAATAAGTGTTCGACTTTTTTCCCTATTTTTTCCATGACAAGAACTAGTACGTACCCGTTTGTGCTTTTCCTGGCTAGCGTTCACTCCGTTCGAATAACCGTTCATGCTGAAGTTCCTGAAAATTTTTATCCAATGAGAAAAATCAAAAACAAAATTATGAGGTAAAGTTTGTTGGTTGCCATTAAGACTGCAAAAGACGAAAGAATGGAGGAAGGAGGAAGAGGGGAGGGGCAGAATGTGGACCGAACATCTGGTCGAAAAATGATCGCATTACTCGTAGTACAGACGTTTATAGAAGTGTCAGAAATTGGATATGATCGTATAATAAACATTGCAACAACGGCATAATCTGCAAAGTTGACCTTTCGAGACCAGCAAACGCCTGTCAGGTCTGAGTCCAGAAGACTGGGCCAAACAAAAGCTACTTGAGGTCGTCTCAAAATTTTCCAACAGTGGATCGCCGATAAAAGAAGAAGATAATTGACAGGTGGATGAAAAAAATAGTAGCCAAGTAAACAAATAGGATAAATAAGTTGAAATAAAACTTCACATTAAGTAGGTACATCCCATATCCCTGACGTGGTCATCTCACCATAGCGAGCGATGGGTTTTTCGTGAGGTATTTCAATTTGAGGCAACTGCCATTTCGTCTTGTGATGGACAAAGGCATAGTTACTATTGTCCCCAAAAAGAGACTCATTTAGTGTTTCCGAAAGCGCGGCAGCCGTCACATTCAAGTGAAGTATGTCGCCCTGTCCTACCCATCATCTGGATATGGAGTTTAGCTCCCCCCCCCCCAGCTATGAAGAACTAAGTGGTGTGCAGAAATTCATAATGATGAAGTTATTTCGGTATGTTATCTTGAAATCCATGATTCACAGGGGCGGTTCAAGTGTTGAGATAGTGGGGAAGTGGGGTTGTACCAAATGACGGGATTTGGGTAGGGATGTAGGGGGGTCGTGCTGACACTGCCGTATAAGTGCAGTACTCTTTAGCAATATCAACCACAAAACGAAGCTCCGGCAATAGCTATATGTTGCCCAAAAGGCGAAAAAAAAACAAATGCAGGGGCGCGTCCTCCAGGTTTTGGAAGTGCAGCTGAATCAGCTTCAAAACATAGACTGCTAATGAGGCGGAATGAGAAGACATTTTCGCAGCTCTTAGTCCCATTAGTAAAGGTCCGCCCAACTAAGTTACCTATCGATTTGTCGGGAGTCACCCTAAAAAAGCAGCAGCGAAAGCTGCAAAGAGGAGAGTCCTCGCTAGCAACGATGAATGTTTCACAGCGAGCAAAAATCACTGAGATGACGGTCTTCATACGAGTACGCTTTGTCCCGAGGCCAAAATGGTAACAGTATAGGGCGCTTTTCCAACAGTCTGGCGTATTCCGGTGCAGAATATCATAAACATTCAAACGAAAACATTTAGGGTAAGTTGTGCCCACGTTCCGGATAGGAAATCCCCCTCCAACGAATAATGCTGAGGTGGTGTAGTGCCAACTGGGCTACCACGCGCTGTCTGGGGTCAAATCCCCGATCGGCTCCCGTCCAGGTCAGCTAAACCTTCTACACTCCAAGGATTTGGTAGGTATCGGATACGTCTGGGAGAACAAAAACACTGACTTGTATCATAAAGAGGGTTCATCGACGATGGAGACTTTATCCTTCATACTTCAATGAAAAAAACTATTTTTACTTTGAAAAAAAAACTATTTTTGTTCGGAGAAATAGGTGCAGCATAATATCCTACCATTTCATGGCTTTAAACGTCCTCTTGTGCAAAATTAGGATTTCTGTAATGCGCACGAACTATTGCACCAAAATATCTACCCACAAATTCACTGCATAATGATAACAAAATGCGTATAATATCTTACTTATTTGCTTACCTATTTATTTTCAGCTGTGTAAGCAATTTTTGAAAAAATTTTCTGACGAATAAGCATTAAATTGGAATAAGAAAAAAACGTCAACTGTGAGTCTAGTGTGAGTTCAGATACTGGTCGCCTGAGAAAGGCTGAAGGAGCTTTTGGTCAAAGCCACTTTGTGGAAAAATTAAGGTCCTCTTCTCCCCCCCCCCTCCTTTCTACTCACGAGGCCACAAAGCACGAAACACTGCAGCATTTCGCTCTTGCAAACTGCTGCAACACTCCCCTTCAGTTGCAGAATTTTGCAAAACGCTGCTGCTGGAGGGGCACATCCGAAGAAAAAAAAAACAAAAAAATAACATCGAGACGACTGGACAAACCGATGAGAATGTAGCGCAGAAATGCAGGATATGCTTGGCGATGTGACATGGATAGGCAATAATTGGGCCAATTATGCGCTTTGACCTGTCTCACGCCAGCAGTAGCAGACGTTTTTGCGTCGGCTTCTTGATTACCTCTTCCGAGAGACCTTTCGATTACGCTTAATGAGAAGGGGCAGCAAATAGAATTGCAGCCTCCCCTTCATTTGCAGAGCTTCTCCATAGGAAAAGGGCGCAAATTGGCTTGGAGGGTGACATCACGTGGTAGTCAGCAAAGCTTGAACAGGCCACTTTGTGAAGGCTTGTAAATTCCTGTTGCTGAAATGACTCGCTTGAACCACTTCGCGTTTTCATAAAGTTTACAGTTCTCACCAACGTGAGAGCCAGTGAAAGTGCGAGATGTACCCCCTTCCCCTCCTCTCCTAAGTAAATCAGTGCCGAAACAAGCCTAAGAGACTGTAATTGTAGGACATTTTGCGTTCTCGGGGAATTCTAGGCTATGTCCGAGCGTTGTCGTTAGAGAGAAAGAGCAGTGATTAAAGGTGTCCATGAATTATAACCCGCTCAGACGTGCTGAACTGCCCCCTATTTGAGATGATTGATTGGCATAGAACTCATCCAAGAAGAAAACGTTGACGTTCAAAGTGGGTGCAGTACAGCAGAGTTTGGAAAAGCAGTCCAGGCTGATTCTACGGGAAATCTTGGAAGGAGGAGGGCGGTCAGTGAGTAGAACGCAAGTGGTTTACTGTCCCCGCCTAAACGATCTACTTGGAGTGTGGCTTCAGAGCATACGCTCTGTGTTCACTGACCTGTTTTCATGATGTGACGCGACCGTTTCAAGATAATGGAAGTCTTTGAATATTCAACTGGCTGACACTATCATTTCTGGCGCCTGAAAATCATGGAGGGTTCGATTGCTGATTCCTAGGCTTGAGGGACTTGATGGACACTGGTGGGATTCAGTCCAAGAGTTTACACAGGGCCCTTATGTGTACTAGCGGGGTTAGTTGCCACTGCTCCGCCTCTTAGCTGAATGAATGAAACATTCAGGTGACACATACCTGTAATTCCGGTCACTTTTCACAGAGAAGCCTTCAGGAAGACAGATCGAGCCAGTGCCCATGTTTCGATAGATTTCATACTTGCTGTTTTAGAATCCTCCAGTGAAGGTGAAAGAGGAGCCGCCCGACGAAGCAGATGGAAGCGAGGATGCAAAGACAATCGGAGAACACGAAAAGGTAGACTACAGTAGACTTACAGTATCGAAGAGAAATTTTATCTATTTCACAGTTCTTACGTGTTCTGGAGGTTGCGGTTCGTTATTATCTGATTCAGGGGGAGAGGCCGGGGGGGGAGATCGGGCGGAGGGGGGGCGTCATTTATAAAGTATGAAAGACTGGCGCGGCGTAAGTCGCTTCCCACCACCTGAACGCTCGAGTTCTTTACCACTGATGGAAAAACGAGCTGGTGGCGTGTCAAAATTCACGAAATGCTGGCACGCCCTGATTAACTTCAGTGAAAGGAACGTGGTACATGGCAGTCTCTCCCCAAGATGATGTCCCAAGAGGATGTTCTGCAGGCATTTTTCCCCCAGGAGGGCACGATACTTATTCACGAGGTCGAAGTTGTCATCTCGACATCGTCCGACTCAACTTCCAGTCGTCCTAAGCAGCACCACTCCTTGGCCATATACATCACAAATTTCGAGCTGCGTTTGCATTTTGAGCGTCTAAATCTGTGCAAAAAGGTGGTGTCGAAAATTTATGTTTTTGTTAACCTGGCATTACTTTTCGATCAATTGGAAATCAGGGAAAGCAAGAGGGAATAGAAAACTGAGCACACCTTCTTGTAGAGCAGAAAATCATCTATCAAGTGCATAGAACACATTGAGAAACCTTATCAGTTTCCGTAGTAAACTTTACGTAAGATAAAAACGTCATTACTCATGAGTCAATGAATTATTCGAATAGATAAAACCAACCAAATGATTCACAAAAGGAAAGCCAAAACTTGTGGCGTTAGAGGTGAAGGTACGTCCTCTAGACGGGTACGTCTTACACCCCAAAAATAGGGTGATGTCAATCCAGACGATAAAAAATGGCACTATTTTTACCCTTTACTGCCGCAGTCTTGCGAAATCAGTCTGGTTTTCTGACACTTTTCCACTATTACTACTCCAGAAGCTCAAAAAAATACTTTGCTGAAACCTTGCCCACAGAGCTTATTCAGTGCCCTGATCACGAGTACAATGTGCACTTTTAGCGCTGGGGCAATCTAGCGCCGCCAGGCGCGAGCTTGGCGCCGCCACCGATCTCACCAAAATCGATGAAAACTTGTATACGGGGCTTTTTTTGACATTCTGTTCACAAATATTGCTTTCGTTTCGACGTTGGTGCGATTTTGCGCGAAGAGGCGGCATCACCTTTTGGCCCTGATCACAGATACTACACGCTCTTTTTTACCCGGGCGCTATTTGGCGCTTATAGACCCGATTTGGGGCATAACCTTTCTCACCGAAATCAATGAAAGGATGAAAGATGAAAGGATGTAGGATGAAAACTTGTATACGGAGCGCGGGCGCTAGGCAGTTTTGAGCTAAACGGATGTGATATAGTCTTCA
>MU938812.1:0-19477 GCA_036418165.1 Cooperia oncophora
GGTTGCAAGCTATAAACGCAGCGTTAATGTGATTTGCGTATCCACGCCTTCAAGAACTGTTCCCAGAGAACAAAATAACACACTGCATCATCTCTCTAGTAATCCAAACCTTAATACAAGCATTTGTATAAATTCCGTAAAAGGGTGAGTATACAACCCATAAATGATTTTGGTAGCAGCCCTATGCAGACGCCCTGAGAGTAGTCTTTCAAGCAGGAATACAAGAAAGCTATTTCATAATGGTAATCACTAGGCTAAGCTAATTGGAGAAATTTCTTTTTTCAGAGGATAACATTCTTTTTCGCGAGTGATATTACTACTTTAACCACTTGAAATTACCTGGGTGTTCAACACCGGCCGAAGTGATGAACCAATGACAAACCTCAACGCCATCTCTCCGTCCTTTTACCAACAAGCCTGAAAAGAACTCGATTTGGGCTGTGATAACACAGAACTTCTCCCACGACATGAAACTCTGATTTAGTTTTATTCATTACAGAAAAAACATTAAAAACTACTCTCTAGGGGTCACTAAAGATAAAATGTGAAGAGCCAGCCTTTGAACGAAGTCGCTCAATTCCGTGTACCGTCGCCAAACTATCGTGCTGGGACCTGCTTGCACCGGCGCATCGTTTTCAAGCTCATTTCGCCAAGAATTTTGCTTCGCCAGTCTGAGCACCTGAGGACCTGAGCAGTCTTCTGCGTGTTGAACTTTTTCATTCATTTTTAGGTTTTATCAGTGCATTTTCCTTTTTTCTCCTCAATCATTGATCTCCTTATCTCCTTGTCAGTAAACAGAAGAGGTTTGTGAGCTCCTCCTGGTGAAGATTGCATCTTAGTGCGTGAAATTGTTGCATAATTTTTATTCGATGAATTTGTAGAGGATTTGCAAAATGGTGGTCTAGTTTTCACTTCGAACGTGTCCCTAAACGTAACTAAACTAACGTAAACATAACGAAACTAGGCGATCCTTCCTCCGCGCTCATCTCCGCTCATAGTTAGGGATGGGAAACTTGCTCTATGTATAGAGAACTACTCGTGGGAGTTGCACTGCAAATCTTTCTACCATAATGAAGCGTGTAGGTTGTATTCATTCCTCTATGAATTTCCGTCCTCATAAATTAATCAGGAGATGGTATTTTGACGTTACGTTAACCTAATCGGGCCTGTGAGCTAAAAGAACAGCAGAAGGGATAGGTTTCGAGCCGTCTAGTTTTACCAAATTCCACCGTCTTGTATTTCAAGTGCGAATTTGCTTAAGCTATTTAATGCAAGTCTAATACATTCTTACAAGATCCGAAAGCTCATGATTTGTTGCTCGCCGTCAATTCTGAGAAAAGAGCTCTATAAAAAGTTTTCTGTCGTCCTGTCGTCTTCTTTACGAACACTTGTTCAGGCCTAAATTCCGCACTCTTGCGAGCGGTAAAGTTATGCAATTCGGCAAGTATGACCGTAATTGAAATAGCAGCTAGCCCCATGTGTCTACAGGAAGGGTCGTTAGCTTCTTTTGAGCACGTGCTCATTGTGGCTTTTTCAGCCGTAGTGCAGTTAGATCTATTGCAACATTTAATTTCCCGCTTCTTCTTTTTTTTTTATTTTTCTCTTTGATGAACGGTCATCGAGCAAATAGCCGTCATCGAATGAGAAAGCAAAACCGTGAAAACCTATGCAATACCCAGTATGCAACGTGCTAGAGAAGTTCTCCATAAAAAAAAAGCGGTTCGCATAACTGCTGAGATGCGCGGGACTTGCTTTGCATGCCAGTAGAACGCTTCATTGCACAAAATTAACGGTACACAATTTTGGAACAAGTTACAAGTCTGGCTGCCTGAATGATTTTGCGCTCAACTGCAAGGTCGCCACGCAGTTGCCTGCGCAGCGTCTCAGCAGTTGTGCGAACCGCTTTTTTTTGATCGAAAACTTCTCTAGTACGTTGCAGACTTGGTATTGCATAGATTTTCACGGTTTTGCTTTCTCATTCGATGACCGCTCTTTCCTTTTAGTTGGCATCTTTTCCGTTGTTTATCAGACCAAACTTGTCGTAATGAACGTGTCAGTGACATACTTTCCTTTCTTTCTCTTCAAATTTTTTTCTGTTTACTGTGATTGTATGGCCTTTTAAGCTTCCTTCGAAATCTGGTTATATATTTTTGCTCTCTTACCAAGGAATCGGAAGCGATATTTGTGAGAATTTTGAAAGACGACTTAACTTTGACTGTTTTGATTACCAATAGGATGGTTCGCGCTTCTCTGAAAATGTACCTTATCTGCTGTTTCTTAGCCCCTTCTATAATTTCACAGTCATTGAAAGTTTGACTCTTGCATCATTCGCATTCATCCAAGCTTTCTCCTTGTGCATGTTTTCGTGTGAACTCCTTCCTTATTCCTTGAGAGAGATCTGGGAGGAGCTAGCCTTGCGTCATTTTGATAATTCTACATATATTTGCACATTTTATGGTAAAGTTTTAGTATGTCTTCTCGACATCGCATTGACTTGGATGATGACAAGAAAAAGGACCGCAACAGGGATAGGGACAGAGATAGGGATAGAGACAGAGACAGGAAGTCAAGACGGTTAGTTTTCGTTACTTTTATCTAATTTTATAACAGAGGACTAGTGGCGCCACTCACAGCACAAATTTTTATAGTTTATATCGTTGTAATCAGTCGGGGCGGTGCCAGGAGGCATGAAATGAGCGCCTGCAGGTTTTCTTCACTGGTTGTTTCCTTCCCCTATCGGTCACTAAAAGGACACTGTTGGTGACGGCCTTTTCAGCCACTCGCGAGTTTTGGATCTCTTCGGTCACAGAGTATGAACGAGTCCTTAGACTAATAGTCAAAGAATGGTAGCGAAAAAAATAGTTTAGACGTAACAGTTTTGTTCTAGCATACAATCCTAGGCATGGCATTCGAACAGGGCACGGAAGAGGGTTACTCGCGGGACATTTCCGTTTTGAGACAACTGTCAATCTTGTTCTATGTCGGACCGACCACAATCGTGAAAATATTTCTTTAAAGGAGAGCCTCATCACGTTTAGTAGAAGTACGCAGCCACGCTTGTGAAGGGTTCCCAGTACAGCTGGGGGCGCGCACTCGCCATCGCCAAGTCTGGGTACTTGGGCTCAATAGGGGCTTTAACTTCTGTGCACGATTATCCCTCGACAACTGTAGTCGTCTGCGCTGTACAGTCAGGGCAAAAAAAAACTTGGAACAAGCCCAAGTCTTTGTAATAGTGTTACATACAGTTCTTAAATTGCACATGAAAACGTTAGCTGAAACCAAGTACGCCTGAAAAGGTTACTAAAAAGTAAAGTAGATTGATTAAATTCGTTACCGGGACAGAATTCCAAATATTATCGCGATGCCGCTGCCATTTTGATTTTGGACTGGTTTTCAGAGTTTCTAATGCTTTGAGAACAACAGAAAATAATCTAATGAAAAAAATTTATTTTTTTGGAATGGCATTTCAAGGCGTACTTTGTCAGAGCAAACAGAGTGTTCATGTTTGCCGCTACTGTAAGCCCGCACCTCTTTTGAGAACGGATGCCTAGTGTCACCCCCCCCCCCACCCCTACTCGGCCCCAACTGCGTTCGGAGGTTCTGTCCGACTTGATGGATTAATCAGTCCTTTGCGAATTGAGTGGGTCACGCTGAATCACGTCTAGTTCTGTTCTGCGAGAAACTGATCGTGTGAGCTCTGCTGAATCTAACTTTTTGCTAGGAGCGATATGGATAGGGAAGCTCTCAGCTACTTGTACATGACTATCTTTTACTTATACTGTTCATGCTTCCGATTAAATAATAGAATGAGCAACGGAATCCTTTTTCAATGTTTTCAGTGATTTTTTTGGTGATATATGATTCACTAACGTACGTTCAAGGTCTCGTTCGCGTTCTCGCTCACGGTCTCCCATAAAACGAGAGACGACATCACCTCCAACCATAACACAAAACAATAATTCGGCAGCTTCTGAGCCCAAGGTAGAGTACTGTTGTTCGAAGAACTTTCCTGTTTTACGTGTTAACATGATGTTTAGTACTTGAAGGCAGTGGGCACGACTGAGGGGCGGGCGGTTGTTGCGAGCGTCTTTAGTGGGAGGGCTGTGAGCTGGCGTTTGGCCACGCCCCGCTCAGCCCTTACACCAATGACACTGGCGATATGCGCCTACCCCCAACAGTCGTGCCCTCTACCGTCTCTCCGTTTCTCTTTTCTTCTACCGTGTTGCCTTATGTGTAAAGTAATAGTAAAGATGTTTTTCCAGGTCAAAATAAATCCTTTCACACGAATGCCATTCAGCAAGAAATATTGGCAAATTTGGGAAAAGCGTAAGAATCTGCCCGTTTGGGAGTACAAAGAGAAATTTATGGAAGTTCTTCACAACAATCAATGTAGGTTTATAACTAGCTTTGATTTTATTCAGAAAGCCTCTATTAAACGCACGCCTCGTATTCAAAAATGGTGGGCTGTGCGGCTTGGTGTCTACGAATCGAATGTATTAGGTTGTCCGGAAAGTTCTCAGCGTTTTGTGCACCTAATCTTTGTACATTCACTGCTGATTAAAAACTCATTCTGCCTTGCTTCTCAGTAGCACATCCTGTAGAGAATTTCTTGCGCTATCTGATGGTATAATTGCCGTTTCACCATTGCTTGATAAACCCTCTTTTTTCAAGACTTTTCAAGCATGTGAAAAGAGCACTTCGGACGATTTTTTTCTTCGGCTATAAATTGGGGCAATCCGCAATCGAAACAGCTCAACAAATTAACCAGGTGTGGGGGCCCAATAGTGCTAGAGAAAGCACTGTGCGGCAATGGCTCAACAAATTTCGTTCTGGAGATTTCAGCCTTGGGGGGGGGGGGGGTGAAGATGACCTCATAGCGTCGACCTAAAGGCTACCTGACGAGGAGTTGAAGGCGTTTGTGGAGGCTGACCCATCCCAAACAGTTCGAGAGATAGCAGAAGAGCTAGGCCTTGGCAAATCCACTGTTGCAGATGGTCTGGAACGCATTGGGAAGGTGAAAAACTCGACAATTGGGTGCCCCACAATCGGAGTGACCGGCAGGAATCGGCACGTCTCGAGGTTCCTTCTGCATTGCTTTTGCGCAGCAGAAACGACCTGTTTTTGGGCCGAATTGTCACCTGTGATGAAAAATGGGTCATGTATGATAACAGGAGACGTTCTGGTTGGATTTCGACGAACCACCGAGGTAATTTTCAAAGCCGAACCCTCACGAAAAAAAGATTCTGGTCACGGCTTGGTGGTCATCGGCTGGTGTGATCCACTATAACCAGGCCAAACCCATCACAGCAGAACCCTACTGTGAGGAAATCGACGAATTGTACCGAAAATTTTGTCACATGCAGCCAACACTTATCAAAAGAAAGATAAATTGAACGAATTGGGGGTTGAAGTTCTACCTCAACCGCCATATTCTTCAGACCTTTCGCCAACCGACTATCACCTTTTCTAACATTTTCAGAACTCCCTTGCTGGAAAATACTTCATCAATCAGGACCAGGCAAAAAAGCCTTAGTGGATTTCGTGAATTTTCGACCACCCAGTTTTTTACTTTGATGGGATTTCTCGACTGCTGTCACATTGGCAAAAGTGTGCTGATTCGAATGGTGCTTATTTGGATTAAATCCGATGAGTATTAAGAAAGTTATGATCGTTTAAAGTGAAACACCCAAAACGCTGAGAACTTTCCGGACAACCTAATATTTTGACTTGGCTTTCAGCCAGCCACCAGGGAGCAGCGCACGGGGGACCCGGCGGAGGATTGTATTTTGATGTGTTGGAGAGTGGGTCGTGTTTTTGCTTTGTGAGAAATTGGCCGCGTTGGGAAGAATTTTTTGACCACTAACGTTGGTTTTTTTCCCGTTCCGGCCGTACTATCAACCTATACCCCCCCCCCTCCGCGCTCGTCGACGACAGTAAAATTTTATTGGGAGAAATCGGAAAATTTTTGGCCGCCGAAAGTGGTAGGAAATTGGGGAAGTGAGAAGGATGTAGGTATGGGGGATGGGGAAGGCGAGGAGGAGGTCGTATAACCCGTATCAGAGGAGGGAATTTGGGTGCGGGTCATATTTTTTCGGAAATTCTCCCTAGCGAGGAGACTTGCCTTGTCAGGAAGAGAACTGTCTTAGGAGTTGTTACACGCAATGTCTTTTTTCCTATTCTATACTATTGGCCGTGATTCTGACTAGTACTTTTCTTCTGCGGGAGGCGCAAAATTCTCAAAATAATATTGTATTTTGATGGAGGTAAGCGACTGCAACGAACTCAGTGACAAATTTTGATTTTGATAGGTATGACTCTTGTCGGAGAGACAGGTTCTGGAAAGACCACACAGAATACCGCAATGGTGCGTAGACTATGTCCGTCAAAAAGCAGTACCTGGACAACGACGGCTTGTGGCATGTACTCAGCCAAGAAGAGTGGCTGCTATGTCTGTAGCTGCGCGTGTAGCAGATGAAATGGATGTCTAGCCTTTTATTTTACCGCAGTTTTGACTGTGTGGCAAGTTGGGGGGTTTAATTGCTTCTCGGAAAAGTTCGCACATTATCGATTAGTTTTTTTCAAGTTGGGACAGGAAGTCGGATATTCTATTCGTTTCGAAGACTGCGTCAGTGCACAAACTATACTGAAATATTGTACCGATGGTATGTTTTTTGGCCTGTTTAAGTATGTTGAGAGAATTTCAGGAGAATTTTTCCTTTTTTGCTTGAATGTCGAAAATATCAACACGTTGCTCTAATCTGTTCAATGTAGTCTTCACTCTTCTTGATTCTTTCTCTCACATGCTTTCAGAAAATACTGTTATCATATGTTTTTTGTTCGTAGTAGTGGTAGCGTAGTTGCTACGTAAGATGCTCTGTCATCAACACTTCCTGTTAGCTGCTGAAAACTTCAGAAATTCGAACTCGCGGGATTTTTTTTCATTCCCTCGCGGCCTGCATCTGCATCCTTACACATTTTCTTCGGAAGTCTTAACTGCGATAGGTTATTTCGATCCTTCTACCGAATTTCTTCCAAGCTTGGGGCTCATCTCAATACCGTTTCTGTTTTCTGTTATTACTATAGCGAACATTTGCTTCATTGTAGTCCCAATTGCACGCTTACGCAGAGTAATATACGAAATGGCTTGAAGCGTATTGTCGGTAGAAAGTTTTTCGCATTTCGAATAAGTGACAGCTGGGAGAGAGTAGTAAGAAAACAGTTTGGTGTAAAGCTAGTGGAGTTTTCTTTAATGCACGTTCAAAGATAAGCTG
This sequence comes from Cooperia oncophora, assembly GCA_036418165.1. NCBI lineage: Eukaryota > Metazoa > Nematoda > Chromadorea > Rhabditida > Trichostrongylidae > Cooperia > Cooperia oncophora. The sequence continues at coordinate 7,272 of MU938812.1, forward strand.
TGCACTTACCTTCATGGGTCCTGGTTCTAGCCATGTACAAGGCGAAAGGTTGCGCAGCTGCAGTACCGTGCCACTTTCCCTGCTTAAAAGTGCACGAGAACTGGGCTGGAGAGGTATGATACCAAGAAGCCGTTCCCATACTCCGCTCGCGCTGCCGAGGCCAGCCGTACGCCTAGCCATAGCAGAATACGCTGCAAATCTGCGCTCTGTCGTTTCTGGTTGTTCTGTGATGTTGAATGTCGCAGATGCCGTATATTGAGGGTGACACGGGTGAGGTATGAAGACGGCCCTTGAGTACCTCTACCACTCATTGGCAGTAGTTCTTGCCGGAACGTTAATTAGTGGATATGAACAATGACGACCAGCTTTGACTAAGATTAGTTCAGTTTCTCAGAGTGCAAGCTAATCAAAATCCTTAAGGTATGCTACTGCGTGAGGCGATGAATTGCCCATTATTGGATGGATATGGTGTTATAATTCTTGACGAAGCTCACGAAAGGACGCTCGCAACAGATATCCTCATGGGGCTGATAAAGGTAAGAAATCAATAGAATCAAGCTTTTAGTAGACAAGCAGTCCATCTGAAAGTACGTTCATACTTTTCGTCAGATTTTTGAGCGTAGGGCAGCGTTTTGATCGACAGTGTAGGTATCGATTCAGCATGCGGCAATGTTTTGAGCGGCTAGGAATAGCTATCGTGCTAGCGCTTTGAAAAGCGAGTTTAAGTTTTCCGCTGGCTTACTCTGGTGCACGGTCAAAACGCTAAATCGATAGCTACTTCCCTAGTCGCTCAAAACGCGAAGTATGGGCAGAGCCTTAATGATTTGTACCACTCGAGCTTGGTTTTGAGATGGGTCTGGGCCATGACTTCCACGTTGCGGCTAGCATGAGGCGTTTCAAGCTCGTGCTCCACATTCGCAGCGAAACCTATTCACAACGTGGCAGTGCTATGTCTCGTCAGTTAGGTAGGAAATACTCTGCTAATTTGAGCCGCAACGTAGAATTAACGGCCCACACAAATATAGGACTCTTTTCCAGTGGGATGGTTCGGCTATTCAGGCTACCTGCCGTTTACTTTTAGGCTTAGTGGTTCTCAAGCTTTTCAGTAATAATGCTGTTGCATTCAGGAAATCGTGAAACAACGTTCTGATATCAAGATCGTCATCATGTCCGCCACACTGGACGCAGGAAAGTTCCAGAAGTTATTTCGAAAACTGCCCATTGATGGCTGTCCCAGGACGGACGTTCCCCGTGGAGATTTTCGTACGTCATTGGTTTTGAGGTTTTCAAAATAGAGCGCTGCGGAACAGAATTCCTTCAATGATTTAGTTTTTAGTTCACTCCAGAACCGGAAAAAGATTACCTAGAAGCTGCAATTAGGACTGTGATACAGATTCATGTATGCGAAGAAACTGAAGGGAGATATTCTGCTCTTTCTTACCGGCCAAGAGGTAAGTGATTGTGGAAACTAGCTTGAATAGAATTTGTAGAGTATAACGTGGTAACACTAGTGTATTCGCTGCAGAAAGAGAGCGTCGAGGGGCGGGCTTCTGGTGAGATCTTGTGTGGTGTGGGTGTAGGTGTTGTATGCGAGAGCGGCTTGATGGCGCGAATAAACTGTCTTTAAAAAATTTCTTATTTACTTCATCAAAAGTGCTTACCATGTTGGTACATTTTTGACGCTAAGGTAGTTCGAGACGAAAAGTGGGGGGGGGTGACGTCGTCCACTACGTCGCGTTACTAGGCAGCACGTCTGCATCATTACACAGAGAACATGCATATCTTCCCCTCAACAGTTCTAGCCCTGGAAGAGAGCCATGGTGAGCGCTGTCTAATCTGACTCTCCCCGTGCCCGCCCCGCATTTTTTCACATTTTTTTTAACCGTTGAAAATATGATTTGTTTAGGAAATTGAAGAAGCATGTAAACGGATAAAGCGTGAGATTGACAACCTCGGTCCGTCGGTTGGTGCATTGAATTGCATCCCACTGTACTCATCACTTCCTCCGAATCAACAGCAACGGATTTTCGAGGCGGCGCCCCCTAGTAGACCAGGAGCGATAGGTACGTTTACCTTTTTTGCTATTCATTTCTACAGAAGTGTTTTTTCCTTCTTTCTGTTCTTTCTTTTCGATTGCCGTCGTTGGAAGATTTCTTTTTTTCATTCGTCTTGGAGATTTGGTTTTCACATCGTGGTTGCTGCTTTAGGACGCAAATGTGTTGTTTCAACAAATATTGCTGAAACTTCACTCACCATCGACGGTGTTGTGGTTGTGATCGATCCAGGGTTCTCGAAACAGAAGGTTTATAATCCGCGAATTCGAGTCGAATCGCTGTTAGTTTGTCCGATCTCCAAAGCGAGCGCTATGCAACGTGCTGGTCGTGCCGGTCGTACGAAACCAGGTTGGTTTTAGCTCTGTTGTGAATGCCCATCAAAAGTGTACACATTCCTAATTCATGCTTTTTCTTATAGGAAAATGTTTCCGATTGTACACAGAAAAGGCGTATCAAGAAGAAATGCAGGAGCAAACATATCCTGAGATTTTACGGTATGGCTTTGAGTTGCTGTGTCATTATCCCTATAGTACTTGTGCGAGAAATAACGTGAATTCAGGTCCAACTTGGGATCAGTAGTGCTGCAACTAAAGAAGCTCGGTATAGAAGATCTCGTTCATTTTGATTTTATGGATCCTCCAGCTCCTGAGACACTAATGAGAGCCTTGGAGTTACTGAACTACCTCGCAGCTATTAACGATGATGGTGAACTGACGGAACTCGGATCGTTAATGGCAGAATTCCCTCTTGGACCCACAACTAGGTGAATTACGTTCAGATTCTTTTTATATTACTCTTCTCTTAGGGTATAAACCAAGCTCCTAAGTGGGTGCTGTAGAGTTTTGTATGACTTCGATTGATGTGAAGTTGGAGAATTCTACTTTTTCTATTCTTCACGACTCACCTTTTCGAATGTTGGGGTAGATTCGTAGAGAACTTGGTCCATGTTGTGGACTTCACCAGGAGTTGGGGATGGTCTTTTGATGGTGCTTGGCTTCCAGAATGCGAAGGTTGTGTCCCATTTGCAAATAGCGATAATGGCTCGCCTCCAAAGTTCTCGATCCGTTTGGTTGTGATGTCAGGAGATACAGTCAGACACCGAAGCAGACAATTTTCTAGCCAAATTTACCATCGGGAACAAAGTTCCATGAAATTTTCTCACAGTCTTTGAAAAGTGGGGGTCTTAAAGATGAACAGTGCCAAAATATAGAATTTGAACTACTTTTCAGACGGTGATGTCGAACTTTTACTCAGTAATTAGTTACTCAGTTTTTTTTTTCAAATCTTTATGTTTCAGCAAAAATGCTTATCAACGTCAACAGAACTGAACTGCTCGAATGAAATCTTGTCAATCACGGCTATGTTGTCAGGTATCTTCACATTCTCCTCGCGAAATCAATGTTTTACTTCTGGAATTTGCTACTCCTATTCTTATTGATGACTTAATTTCGTGGATCGTTACCGAGCTTTCATCTGTTACTTATGTTTTTTGAAGATTTTCCTGTTTGTATGCTACACTTTCTTCTTTCAGTACCACAGTGCTTTGTACGGCCGAATGAAATGAAAAAGGAAGCGGATGAAGCGAAAGCCCGATTTGCTCACGTTGATGGAGATCATCTGACCCTGCTGAATGTTTACCATGCGTTTAAGCAGAGTTAGTTTTTTTTTCTTGATCACTAACGAGAAATGCAGTCTGCATGTGTCCTTCACTTAAATTTTTTTGTCAGTTGACCACTTTTTTTTTGCTATCGGCGTTTTGAATAGTCTTTTGTTTGTACTGGCAACCCCAACATAATGGTGAGCGTCGTGTAATGCAGCTTAATTCAGATAACGAAGATGTACAGTGGTGTTATGACAATTTTATCAATTACCGTACTATGAAGACAGCAGATACTGTACGAACACAGCTCGGAAAGACTATGGATAGGGTTGGTGCTCATTATGACTTCGTTTTAAGACATATTTATACATACATGACATAACTTTCGAAGGGCGCACCGCGGCGCTAAACCGCAATTATCAAGCTAAAGCAAGTTTTAACACAATTCCTGTAATCAAGTATTACCAGTAGTTGGCGTTCAATAATTGAACCAGCAGCCGATAAGTGACTTTCTCGTTAAGGAAGTAGCAAAAAATACATTGAGAACACCTCAAACGAACCCGCCTTTCCATGACAGTGTTACAGCCTCAGTGGAAATAATGAGGTTGCAATAGTCGGACTCGTGCGTATTGGACAGGCTCCGTTCGGCTGTTGAGCTCATTTCTGAAGTGGCCTAGATCACACAAATCGCTGTAAAACCTGTATATCCGAGTAGGTAAGTATTAGCATCTGATTAAAAATATGGCCTATCATTCTTGTCCGCTGGCGACTTAAACGAAAGACACTATGACTAGCATTCTTGTCGCTGGCGCTAACGGAAGACACTATGACTATCTTATAGGCTCAGCCTTAGCAGAGCGCAAATAATCGTAGTGTCCTCTATCAGCGCAGCGCCAAGATGCACGTTTCCGTATCAGATGTTTAAGCTTACTTCGTATTCCAAGTTTCAGCGGCCTTGGTGACTATGCCTCATAAAGAGGTGAGCAGTTAAAACTGAGTGGCGTCCAAACGCATATAGCCAACGTTGCGGCGTTTGTACCTCTCATCGCGCCATTTTGAGGTATCGGACCCGAATACCAAATGCACGGAAGAGCATTTTCACGGAGATCACCGCGATCGTGACTGTCTTTCAAAGCCGTACATTTGCGATGAGAATATACATATGCTATCTTTACTCGGTTTGACTCAAAGGATCAGTTCTGCTGAAAAAGCTCTGGTTTATCGGTTTACACACGGTGTCGCGACTGCAGTGCGCGTGCATGCGTTTTGGCGCTAGATCGCAACATTTTTGGGTCGTTCGCGTTGGTTCTGAATTATTTCCGGAAAGCACTACAGTAAGCATGAAACCGAAGCAATACGGTAACAGCGACAAAAACATGAACGATAATTCTGATAATCATGCACTGCAGGTGTCTTTAATTTATGTAAAAGGTCAACACTAACTAGAGTACTGTAAGCGGAAGCGAAAAATCGTTTTATTCTTTCAAAAAGTGTTTATTCAGTGAGCCTTTGGTGAACGCTTTGTTGGCTACAAACTGTTAGACGTTTCTTGTTTGCCAAGCATTAGTTCCCCTTGATGTGCGATACTACAATTATGTTAATTTTCTGCGTCGAATTCTTTTTCCCGGCGCGTTTGGAGCGATATTTTGAGCTTAATGCGCTCTCATATACACATTATTTAGAGCGCGTTCATACCTAGCGATCAGATCGTGTGAAGGATCGGATCAGCGCCACTGCATGCGTTTGCCATCAACCGTGTCGCTGCAAACGCGCCGGTGATCCGATTCGTCGCACGATCTGATCGCTCAGTATGAACGCGCATTAAACATTGTGTGTAAGAGAGCGCATTAAGCTTAAAAATCGTAAGTAGTGACCAGTTAGTTACTTAAAATGTGCATCTCGCACAACTTCGCGCCCGAAACAGAAACAATTTACGCACTCGCGCTCGCAACCACATCCTTGAACATTCCCCCTCTAGCGGCGAAATATAGAGTGTACTTTAACGATTTCGATTTCTAGCTCTAACACTGCAAATTTTGGTGTCTTTCAGTTCAACCTTCGACGAGTTTCAACAGATTTTAAATCTAAAGACTATTATATCAATATACGAAAGGCTCTAGTTGCCGGATTTTTCATGCAGGTTGGTGCTCACTAGTGTTTTCGCAAAGCTTCAAGTCAATACAGCTGCAAGGTTTTCTGTTGTGTCGAAAAGTCGCTTTTTTGAAGGTTGCTCATCTGCAACGAAGTGGTCATTATGTGACCGTGAAGGATAATCAGTTGGTTAATCTTCATCCTTCTACTGTACTTGATCACAAGCCAGAGTGGGCCCTCTACAACGAATTCGTACTGACCACAAAGAATTTCATCCGAACAGTGACAGATGTGCGACCGGAGTGGTGAGTTTTCTGATTCTTCCATTTTTTTTTCAAATATTGCCCCTTAGTTACGCGATACAAATGTAAAGTAGTTGATCCGAGGGCGGGAGGGTCGTGACGGCGTGTCTAATACCCCGCAACTAGGCTCGGTCTCAACAGACCGGGTGCTATCAAGGTGGGTGGAGTCTAGTGTACCAGCGCAGTCATAGTTGTGCCCCGTTCTCCTAATCTCCCTCCCCTTCTATCAAACTACGTAGATGCTCGAAATCAGAAGGATTTTGAGCAGGGCATGTCATCCTGGTGGAAAACTTATCAAAATACGGCCCCCCTCGCTTCAACATCCATTAGTCGGGAAGAGGGGTGGGAGGGTTTAAGTGGTGCCTGAAACGGCAAAGGAGCGAACAATTAGACCACGTCGTACGTTGGGGCATCCTCAGCGGGTGGCTCGTAGTTGGTTGCTGGGGGGAGGGGAGGGTGGCTCGTATTTGCCTTTGAGAGAAATTTGCGGCGTTGGGAAAAAAATTTCTCCCGGTTGTTAACTTTTCACGGTGTTTCCCATTTCACGTGTGCTATATACTTATATTCCCCCGGCAGCTTTTGGGAATAAACTAGAAAATTGTCCTGAGAGTTCCTCGAAAAAGTTGAGTAGTTGGAGGATCAGGAAGTGGTAGGTAGTATGAGGAAGGGGCTCATATCAGAGGAGGGGATTAAAGGGGGTCGCGCTTTCCGAAAATTTTTTCTCCAGCAGCAGGACGTGCCCTGCGAACATTGCAGAAATTTCCGCTAATCAAGTGCGACATTTTTTCCTTGCAGTCGGAATACGGTCCTTATTCTGGCGCGTATCCTGAGCCATGAAGTACCCTGATTATGGGCTGGCGCAGTTCGACTTGGGGGGGGCAACCTTCGCACCTCCCATTGTCGTGTCGAGCCATCAAGTAAAGATCGGTGAAATATTGTGAAGACGGAAGTGATAGCAGCAAAAGCGCAGAATGCCCCCCTCCCCCCAAGCAAGACTACGCCGAAGAGCTCATTCAGCTTTTTCCATTGTTTGTGAAATCTTTTGGTCATAACTGTAACACAACTTTTTTTCAGGCTATTGACAATCGCACCCCAATATTTCGACCTTTCAAATTTCCCAGATGGTGATACTAAGCGGAAGCTCCTCTATGTAGCTAATTCATTACGAGCTCTACAAAACAGTAAAGTAATTTGAAACTGAATGAGATGTTTATTACAAAACGGTTGTATTGTATTTATTACTGTGGTGAATCTCAGTTATTTTTGAGCTATAAGTTGGGTTTTTCACGAAGTGGGCTAAATGACTTGTAAATGGTGTGATTTTGAAAGGTTCAGGAATGCTTGGGTTGTGAATTATCAAAAAACAAGCCCCTGCAATTTTCGGTCACCACAGTGTTGAACTCATTCTGAAAATCATATAGCTTTGAATTTTATGATTGCTTCATTTATAGCGATGTATCATAGTTACCGTAATGTTGTCTCCCTGTGTTTTAGCTTATTCTTTGTTTTTTTTGCGATAAGGATCTTGTTGCGTCAAATTCTTTTAGTTTGTAAATTTGGCTCTGTTAATTACTGAGGAAGTTGTTAGTTAGCGCATATTTATGAGAATATTTTGATGAGTTGTTGTTTTCTGTGCTTCATCCTGTGATGAGCAATACCCTTCATTTTGCACAGTTTTGCCGTTGCTGTTGTTTTTTGGGTGCGTTGGAATGAAGAAGGTGAAACGAGTCTTTCAGTGAATATTTGACAGCAGTCTCGATATCCGAGTTCGCAGAGGTGTAGCCCGACTGGTGCCAGGCCAAAAAAGCGCACTGAAAGGAAAAGGCTCGAAAACTGAGGTCAATTTAAATGATTGAAATCGAATAAGGCTTTGTTTAGAAAAGGACGGTGGCGCAGTCCGTCGATGGAGGGAAGGGAAGGGCATTTTGCACTTCCACTGCTTTCCGTTGTCGTGTTCAGTACAAGAATTGCCCACAAGTCCCCAAAAACTGACTGGTATTACTTCATAGCTTCACCAGAATTTACAAGCCTTTACTTGTTAGCTCAACACAAAATCGGGACGCGGTGTAAGTGCAAAATGATCCCCCCCCCCCCCCTCTCCCCTTGTTGCCGAAACGCGCCAAGGACAGCTATAGTAACTGCAAACTACTCGGCATCATAGGTAGTTTGAGAGAGGCACATTCCGTGAATTCAAAACCTGGCTAATAAGGGGTTCAGAAAGGGGTAGCGGCTTGGCTTTCAATTGGGAAGAGAGCAAAAGAAAACGTCGAAAACCCTATAGATAGCCGGGTAGATTCTCAGCAATGGACGTGCGAGCGAGAGACAAGAAGGTTACCTCGTACGATGCAAGGAGCGGTCGTTTAGAGTTGGGAGGTGTTGTGGTTGCCTTCAGAAAAAATTCTTCCCATGTTAATGTTTTTATTCGTCGTTTCACTGCCTTCCACAGCCTTTCTAACTACTCTTCCTGTTCCACACCCCACCCTCGCCTACCCCCTCCCCACTTAAACAGATAAAAGTGGAAAAAACTGGAAAAAGATTAAAAGTTATGAAATTTCAAGATGGTTAGGCACACAGGATGGTGTGATGAGGAATGGGGTCGTACCAGAAGTTCGAAGGGCAGGACGTGCCCTGGACCAAAGATGGTCGTCAGGACCACGCGACGTCGCCTGCGCAGAAACACCGCTACACATACTACTAGGAAAATCGGTCGACCGAGAAATTCGATTTGAAGCCATACAATGGTCGTATGTCTATATGCTATGATATATGGTATGGGCGGGTTTTTGGTTATGGCAAGCATAACCCCTAACATATCAGTCGAGGATTTGCGTTCGCTTCCTATACATGAAAAACATTTCAACTCTCGCCAGGGAAAGTTAACAGGTCGCCATGTGGCCATTCAAGATGAGATGCATATCAACGTGTACTTCTCGGGACGCTGAAATCAAATCTGCTTCCGGAACTTGGCGAACGATTCTTCTAGGAGAAGGGAGGAGGGGTGGTTCTAGCATAGCACTCACCGATTCTCCTTTGCGTATTTCAAGTTGAAGGCAGTTGGCACGATGGTTTCCTACTTAGCCTAAAATGCTAGTAGGGCGCTGTATAGTGGGGAAATGGCGAAAGAACGGAGTGAAACGGTCAAAATCCTGCGAAGAAAAAGCCTCCGTTCTCAGTGACTTGTAAATCGATTTCGGACGAGTTTCCCGTAGGCATCTTACCAATCACCGCTACCGAAGATACGGCTGCATATATGTATCCATGTATGCATGCAGCCTCACACAATCCCTTCGCTTCATAATTTGCTTAGCAAATGAATGAATACGAGCGTCAGGAACGGTCGTCCATTTGTGGGCGGGCGGGCGTGGCGGGCGTTTGGGACGTAATGTTGTGGCTTGATAGGGCCCTTATAAGGGCACCTTCCTTGCAGCGCCTGCTCAATCTCGCGGAATTCCGTCCTGCCAGGCGTGTTGATCCTAGTCGTCCTGGGGGATTTATCGTGCCAACTGCCTTTGATGCACCGAGGAGAAAGGCCCAAAGGCTAGCTGCTTCCGCCCAAGCAATGATGAGATTGAGCTCATGACTGACTGTTGATGACTTGATGAGCCCGCCCTGATAAGTGTGGTTAATTTGATGAGAAAAGTGAGGGTGAATTTGGTTTGAAAAGGGGTGAATTTGGTTTGAAAAAGGGTGAATTCAAAGTGGGAATGGTATATATATTAGGTTGTTCGAAAAGTCCTGCGACACTTTGACCAAATTTTTCGACTAAATTTCTGGTCAGTAAAGGACATCTCCAATCTACAAGGTAACCGCAGTTGATGACTAGGACTAGTGCCCTTCTTTTGCATTCTCATAGAACTACGGCAACTATGATAAAGAAGAGGTGGACCTCATTCTCGAGTTGAGGTCGATTTTCGGAATTTTTGCTTTTTAAGGATGCGATAGGGACCAAAGAAGGTGGTAATCAGAGGCCGCTAACTTTGTTAACCTGGGTAGGGTCGCATTCTCTGATCGAAATCCATGATCTTTTGGCGTAGCCTGATCCCCACATGCGGTCTTCGCATTGCCGAGTAGTAGAGAAAAATTGAGTATTTCTGAATGAATTCAAGCGTGACGTCATCCATATTTTGAAGTCGATTAAGGTGGACTGTGGTCCTTACAACGGTGCTAGTATCCAGATACCGCTTTGAAGTCCCACCAATAACACACTGAAATCTTTATCCATGCACATCTGTTTTTGGCTAAGCAATCTACTTTTCTGTTTGAGAGATCCTGCGAGGGACATGTGTAATGTACGCAAGGACTCCCCTTGCTACCAACACAAGATCTCATAAAAGCTCATCCAGTGTCTACAAGGAAAAGAAAACTCAGTCACGGTCATTCGGTATGGCTTGTCAGACGGGTCCAACTCATGAGGCATCCTGCGGAGAAGCATGGCAGTTGTCAGTCAGGTGGAGCCTAGAGATGTTGCCAACTTACTGGTGGTGGTTAACTCAAGAAGCTCAAGTAAAGGGCCGTCATTCTGTGCTGGTGGCCGACCTATACATTGCCTACCTCCAAATTTAATAAGTCCAGCTTGGAAGCGCTGATGCAAAAGCTACCCTCTGCCATGGCAAGCGATATCCTTCCTCAAGACAACGTAAGTGTTAGCTTCCTCGACTACGGCGGAGTGGCCCTACAGGAACTCATAATATGGGATAGGTCGAAAAGTACCTCGATCTCTGAGGGACTTTTAAGCTTTGAAAACTTCCACGAAGTCATGATATACCCAAAAATCCAAATTGATTTTTGGTCTTTTTCTAGAACAATTCAGTCAAAGTGTCGCATTACTTTTCGAACAACCTAATAATAGTGGACGTGAAATGGATGAAGTTGCGAGAAAAGTCATCCACGGCTTGAAAAAATTATTATTCAATCAAGGCGAGACCCGAGCGTCATGAGCCGGATATGATGACTACAGGATTTCGAGATAATTGGAATATCGCTCAAAGAGGAAATTCATGCATGTTTACAAAAGAACAGTATCTTACCCAACGAAGCGTTCATTGTTTACGGAAGGCTAATCGGGAGAATACTGTATAAGCGCATACACAGAAGTAATGCGGTTGCTCGCTTCGGTTTGCAGTAATCCTAAATGTTAGCTTTTTACATAGAAGAAAAAAAATTCATCGTCTGATCATCAGAAATAGTGTCGCTGCTTCCGTATTTTTTTCGGTTTCATATTAGTGGAGTGCTTTTTTGAAAGTCTTCCAGAAGCAACACACGACCCAAAAATGCTTAGTATCACTGAATGCGTAATATTCATGATTTTCCTTTTTAATATCGTTGGAGTATTTGGCAATGTGCAGTTGTTATGGACTACTTGTCGGAAGAAATTCGCCCACTCCAAAGCAGGTACGTAATGCGGAATCCAAATTACTTTATTTTGTAGTTGGATGAGTATGAGTTCATTCTCTATATGAATGGGAAGATCGATCGATTCGTAAGAAGTTATTTCGGGTGATATGCTTATACCAGCCAAGGCAATGTAGAGTTCAGAACGAATGTGCAATTCAGGAATTTTGCTTGCTATGAATGCTGTTTATCATATTACTTGCCTATTGTCTGAAATCGCAAACGCCACTATTCTTCTATCTGAACGCCAACTGACTAGACGTACTTGTTACTCGTTTATGATGATCTACATTTTCGCATTCTGTCAACAGGCCATAATGTATTTGCTGATATCGGTCGATCTTCTGATCGCACTTGTTTTTCCAATATGGTATATTTTTTTAGTTTGGCGAGCATTCAGACTTCGCGATGGCACTGTCGCCTAAACCTACACCCGGAAAAAAGGCCGGACGAGTTTTACGGGCGTAAATTCCACTTGGGACCACGCGTCCCTTTAACTTCATTTGAATTAGGATACTTCAATAAGAGCGCTTTTTTGCCCGAAGATCATCTAATTGTAGTTAATATTTGAGATCTGCTTCTGCTTCGATTAGGAATTACATGAAACCTGGGGTGCAGCCGGAAACTTTAGCACACCAACAGCATCTTTGCTTTTTAGGGACTACATCCCACCAGGTGCATTTTTAGAAGTTCTGCCACTCAGCATTGGATTTCAGCGCAGGAAGATATCTACAACTTATCTCGGTATTCTGTGCACACAACCGCTGT
>MU938813.1:0-10161 GCA_036418165.1 Cooperia oncophora
CATAGCCAAGATACTTTCATGTACTATATGACTCGCCCACTGTTCGCACGCAATAACCACACCTCACGCCATACTACACGCCGGATGACCATCATTTGCGTGCAGCGGGCAATGTGGCGTATGGCGTGGCTGTGGCGCGCGTGTCGCGTATCAAGGCGGGCACAGAAAGGATTCGTCATTCAAATAGTGTTGAAGGACCTCTGATCTCTCTAAGCTGTGGGAGGATCTCAAACCTTGAAATATTTATAACGAAACCCAAACTGACCAGACGCCGAACGACCCGCGTGATAAGCCCGTAGTATAGCATTTGCTTTCGAAATGAGACGAACCGATGGCGTTTCGGTTCGATCACTTGGATTATAGACCTTTTGCTTTACAAATCCTGGATCGATTACAAACACAATACCGTCAATTATCAGTGAGGTTTCCGCAATGTCCGTAGCAATGATACATCTACGACCTAAACCAAAAACGCCGCTAGGATTCAATTTTGTGGAAAAAAATTAGTGCAAGTTTTAGGAAACAAACTTATCAAAATACACAATAAGAAGGAAGAGCGCAATTTACCTGTTGCTCCAGGTTGGTTTGAAGGCTCTGGTTTGAAGATCCGCTGCACCTCTTGTTTCGAAAGACCGGCATAAAGTGGGATACAATCCAGTGTACCCGCTGGCTGGTCAATCTTTGCGAGATCACTCCTTATTCGCTTGCAGGCTTCCTCGATTTCCTGAATCATCTCCAAATTGAATGCGTGAGGAAGAAGGCGAGCACTGTGTCGCGTATGCACCTGCAACCGCAACGCTCTTTACCGTATTCCAAGGCAGAGCGCTCGCTGGACAGTGAGGAGGGGCTGCCCTTTTGTAAGGCTAGCCAGACGCCAGTCGGCTGACCCAGGAGCGCCCGGAGTAGTGAACCGGACCGGCTCTGCCAACCGCCGCTTACACGATTTACCTGACACTACGAGAATAAATAGCTTGATCAGTTCCGTTGTTAGAGAGAAGAGGAAGAAGGATCTTTAACCATATGGCTAGCTTCGCGCTAGTGAGTTGAAGTGGAGGGAACAGACGGTGGCTCGAAAAAACTGGATCCCTTCTTGGACCCTTAGCAGGGCACGTCACATGGGGAACCCCCCCCCCAGCAGGAGCAGGAGGCCGTGTTTGGTCGTGGAGGAAGGGGGGGTTCGCTACTTACTTAAGACAGCGCCCGCGTTCATTTGTTGTTCTCACGCCCTCTCTGGATCTAGTACCTCCCCCTATGAAGATGGTGGACGTGCATGTTTCGCAACCCAAAAATTACCGTACAACTTGTTCGGTATGAAAGCTCCTTCTAGGGAATTTGCGTGTTTCTGTTTGATTTTTCTTCACCTCCAAAGCTTTTCTGGCTACCTCTCGGCTGTTACTTGACCTGAGCCACATAACTCATTAAATTTGAACGCGAGCGCTGGCTTAAGAAATTTTTTAAGTTGTTGATTTCTGCTGTTTAAACGGCGCTATACACACGGCTAGGACACGCCACTGGGAGGGGTGGCACAATGGGAGGAATTTTGAGAAGCAATTGTATACCGCAGCAATTTTCACCTGGCGACAGCGCGTGCCACCCTCCCAGTGGCGTCTCCCAGCCATGTGTATAGCGCGTCCCCGGCACAGAGCCGCCGAGGCTCGAGCCGATGGGCTCTGGTCTTCTATGCTGTGGCAAGGCCGAGTCTTGAGAGTGGAAATAATCGCTCTGTGGCGCCATTGCGCCCTACCCTGTCTTCCCCCCCCCCTTCTCCCAACTACAGCAGCTTCTGTAACTTTCTAGGATTTTTATAGGTTGAAATTCCTGACTACTATGCCTAACAAGTACTCACCTCTTTTATCTGTGAGGAACAGCAAAATGTCTCCTCCAACATCCTCAGATATATGAATCTTCACGGCAGCTCTGATCGCAGCTTCTAAGAAATTCTCTACTGGTTCTTCTTTGAACTGAAATTTTATAGAATGAAAATTTTCATACTGTATGGACTGTTCTTTCGAGCAAAATGGGAAATGGAAACGTACAATGATGTTTATGGGAAATGCCCGGGGCCGGATCGTTATCGTTCGATAGTCTTCAAAATGACGCAGAATCTTCCCCCCGGTATGCGTTGCAGATAGAATGACGATTTTAATATCATTTCGCTTATTTATGAGTTCCTAAATAAATCATTGTATTGCTTACATTCACCACAATCGTACATCTGAAACTGAACGTGATAGCTGTGCACGGACAAAGGCCGCGTTTATAGTTCGCTACTCGGAGATTTGGTGGCAGCACGTCTTCAAATGTACTCGGAACCCCTGAGATCGGCTAGGCGTGGCCGCATGTTTCAACTTGACGGTGTCTATGCTTCTGGTGGGATATTTTCATCTTGAAGCAACTGTTGTTATGTCTCCGTCCAACAGAAAACAAGATGATTGTTGTCCCAGACTGGAATATTCCACGAGTAACCAATTTCGTGGTATGTTCAAATGCCACGCCTACTCTGGCTCAGGGATAAAGATGTGAACGTTCTCTCACGCTAGTCATTGGAGACTAAACGGGCTCCATCGCTATTCATTGGACCGCTGCAACTGTTAATACGATCACTTCATTGCAGCTGTCCAAACGGATAGCGATGGAGCATGACCTTCCGGAAATGTGAACTCGGTTTCATTGAACGGTCGAGTTCTAATACTTCGATGGCTAAACGAGTCCAGTACGAAGCAGGTTTTGAAGTGAAAATCATCCTGCTAGTTGAAAAAAGTACGGTTTGGAGGGGTCACATAAGCAAAGGTCGTCCTATATCACTTTATATCAGTGCTTAGTGTCAGCGAACCAACGTCAGCGCGACCCGACCCAGCAGGCGGGGTACAGCATCGGGATTAGTGGAATGGCGGTCAGTACGACCCTCGCCCTTGATTTTCTCTTCCAATACTATTCTCCTCTCACAACTTATTTACCAGTTTGCCAGATCCCACCTATCTAATAGTAAGGATTGTGCGTCGAGCGAAAGGGAGTGCGGTATTACGAGTGTGCAATGTAAAAAAAAACCAAAAACTGGAGAGATTCCCTTCATGGCGACTAGAAAAAGTGCTTTCAAGGTCAAATACGACGCCCTGATAGGATCCCAACGATGCTGTACGCTACGTGCAGGGCAAATATACAGTCACTGGCGTGTCAGCGGGGTTTGACCCAGCCAGTTTTCCACCAATTTATGTCGTTTCACCTCTTCAGCCATCGGCGGAGAGAAGGCTGCGGCTGCGCTGGACTCACCCCCCCCCCTGACACACTCCAGAATCTGCAGAGGACAAGACTGAGGTTGCACTGCCACGTCGTCCCGCCAAATCACGTTAGGTCTAGAATCTACTTCTGGAAATATTCAACCCTTACCTTGAGCAGTGCTATGAGTACATCAGTGTATAAAGCTCTCTCGTCAATTTCGTCAAGAATTATAATGCCATATCCATCCAGCGTTGGGTTACTTCACCGTTTCGCGCAACATCACACCTTAACAACGCCAATCAGATGTGCAAAAAAAAACTGGTGGTTTTCGGTTGAAGCTCCATTGTGCTTTTGGACTGTAACATATTACTGTCTACGCTGCTTTGATTTAAGCGAATCCTAGTTCCCAGAATAAAGGAATGGGAAAAGATATTGAATATCGGTATGCTAGGAAGAATTGTTACACCAAGGTGTTCGTTATCCTCGACCCCTGAAGGAAGCCTTTATACTCTAAGCAGCCGCATGACTTAAAGACAACTGTTCGGGATTTCCGAGTGGGTGGGGTCATTGGTCAGCACTTCTTCCCTGTCATAAAGAAGAGCCGGCGCCGTAATGACTCACCACTTGACTCCGCACCTACCAGTTTTGAACGGTAAGAGGCGTGAGGTCGTCTCGCGTAACTAATACCGAAAGTAATTTAAAGCACCCAAATGTTTTTTATTTTTTTTGTTGTCACATGCAAACTGAACAAACTGTAAAACATACCATCCGTACAGTATTTCAGTACAGTTTTGGCACTGGTACAGTCCTCGAAACGAATGGAATAGCCGAGTTCCTGACCCAACTTGAAAAATCTAGTCGTTAAGAAAGGGTTTTACAGCTGACGACGGCTGAAACGAAATCAACACCACCCTACTTGCCAGGTAGCCAGTCCTTGGTTTCTAGATTTGAAGTTAAGAAAAGTGGAACTCACCTGTACATCCATTTCATCTGCGACGCGTGGTTTCGCCAACTTGATACAGCTGCCGCTTTTCTCGTTCTGAGTACAAGCTACAAGCTTTGGTTGGTTGGTGATGGCTTTCTGGTGGGCGTACTCCGCACACCACTGCGGCACTTGTGTTGTCTTCCCAGTACCAGGTTCACCGGCGACAATCACGCCTGCGAAGATCACAATTATCTTGTTTCCTTCTCAGAATCGCCTGGTTAGGCTACACTGCTATTGGACTTGAAGCGGGCAATTACTAGATAAGGAACTGTCACGGTGGACCGGCACAATACAGATAAAATGCCCCACACGGCGGTCACTAGTGTTTTTCCGAAATTGCCACGGTCGCGGTTATACCGCACCGAGGGACGCGGCGACGATGTGTGAAACAGTTTCTTCTAGTTTTTGTGACTTCATATTTACCAAACCTGGAATACACCGTTCCTTCCTTCAGGCTAGTATCAATTGGGTTTCAGAAGTTTCAAATGTCTTTCACAAAGTGTATGGAACTTATCAGCATCAGAGCTCCAGTTCGGCCTCGGTGGGGGGGCATTTGCGCTTTCGCCTGCTTCGCGGAAGTTTCGGTTTCCAAGTGATATTTGGTACAGACTTCGTGTGAATCTTGTGAAGGCTTGAGAGCTTGCAGAGCCACCACATGGTAAACGCCTGTTATATATTGTAAGCTCACAGAGTTAGCTCTCTAGCATGGCTTGACATGTCGACCGGTACAGTAGCAAAAAGTGCCCGAAATGACATGCTTCCCCCCCCCCCTCCCAACGAAATTGGCGCTCTTTCATCACATTGAGTACTTTGTCAAAATGCGCTCTAAAGAACTTGCGTTACACGAAAACATCACGCCCCCCCCCCCCCCCCCCCCCCCCACCCTGGGACAATTTATGATTGATTATATTGGGTTGGCTGCTGTCCGGACGGAGTCTCATTTCTTATCTGAGTGTGTAACAACAATGTGAAACTCCAAAAGTTCATTCCAAAAAACTCAAAAAGACAGTGAAAGTCTCAAAAGTTTGTTATAATATATCTTAACTTGCAATATTTCGGTGCGTAGCACCTTCGTCAGGCCTGAAAATATTTAGCTTGTTTTGTTGGTTATACCTTCTACAAAGTGCAACCCGCACGGACCCCACCCAATGTGTTGCTGCACGCTGGAAGTGGCCACCCCCTATATATGAAGGCTAATGTTGTCCGGAATTTGAGTTCGATCACAAAGCGAAAAGGCATCTGCATCCGTCAACCAGTCATCAGAAGTAATTCGATGTGTGGACAGAATTCTAAAGGCATATCACAATGCAACTCGCACCCACACATGGAAACCACATTCGACACCGGACGGAATTCCCTTGGTGTTACCTTACCTAAATGAAAACACAGCCTTAAAAGTAAATAATATAGTGAAGTGCTCACCACTTCCGATACGTTTAATATTTGTCCGCACCCAAATGTTAACAAGCCGTCTTCTTACCTTTTCAGGCCTCACTTGAAAATACGATGTGGGGAGGGCCCATTGTAGTTACTGCAACAACTCACAAAATATGCCAGCATCAAGGGAGGATGCCGGACAAAAATATGTGGAGAAAGCTGGGAGGCCCCCTCTACAAAGGATCGACGAACACGGCGATGGAGCGTGGGTCGAGATCCACCTTCCTACCCCCAATAGCAGTTTCTCCAGGCATCGCACACATGAGCACGCTCACCAAGAACCCCCTCATTAACCATCACAGTGCTACACCGCTCAGTGGAGAACACAATGGAAAGGAAAATATTGGAGGCTCTGGAAATAAAACGGCTCTCACCAGAAATAAACAACAGGGAAGAGCTACGTGACATTATGCAAGTGATAATGTGATCGCGCCACAAGTATCCCACTATTTAAGGGCATGTATGGGTGGGTTGGTCATTTATTTCGGGACAACTGGTAAGTGGCTTGGTGGGGGTGGGGTCCGTGCGGGTTGCACTTTGTAGAAGGTATAACCAACAAAACAAGCTAAATATTTTCAGGCCTGACGAAGGTGCTACGCACCGAAAATATTGCAAGTTAAGATATAGATGCTACAACGAATTTTTGAGGACTGTCTACTGTCTTTTTTGAGATTTTTTGGACACTAAACCTTTTGGAGTTTCACATTGTTTGATATCGAAGAATTGATTTATTCATTATTTTGCTATGTATTTTTTCTTTCCTCATAAACCATGGAACTAGTAAGCTGACACAACCATAGTCAATGGTTGACATAATAGCTCAATGATCGCCCGATAATCGCGAAAAAAGTTTACCTAGGAGAATTACTTGGGCGGACTTGTAAGTGGTGTTACTTACACAGTACTCGCAGCAGAACCTAACTGATTTAACGTCTGACCCTTGTATTCTGGCAGGTCAAAAAAGGGAAAATACTCTACAAGTTTCTGGGTATCGCCACAGAAGATAGCCAAATAATGGAGACAACTTCCAAAGTTTTATTGTTATTAGACTTATTTATTAGGTATTAGAATTCTACAAAGATTTGTTGGAAAATTTCATTGTGCTGCAAAAGTGCCTATATGCTATCTGCTAGCAAGGCAAAGCAGCACCACTCTGGTCGTCTGCTCTCAGCTAAGCCTTGGGAGAAGATCAAGACTGCGTTCATTTTTTGCGACTCGGCGTTTTGGGATAACCAGCGTTCTCAGCAAATAGGCGTTTGGGCGCCGACCGACCAATACCATCCATTCCGCTAAGAACGTGGAGTCGCGAAGTATGAACCCAGCCTAAGCATGTCGACGCTCCACCGCGTCCTTCCCCATCTACTCCCGAATTACGGTGACGCTTCAAGGCTACTTGTCCGCTTTGATTATCAATGGAGGTTTCGAAATATTTCACAAGTTTCAGACTTACATTGACTATCATCAAGCATTTTCA
Organism: Cooperia oncophora; assembly: GCA_036418165.1. Lineage (NCBI taxonomy): Eukaryota > Metazoa > Nematoda > Chromadorea > Rhabditida > Trichostrongylidae > Cooperia > Cooperia oncophora. The sequence goes on from MU938813.1 coordinate 7,116, forward strand.
TGAATTTTTCCTTGTGTTCCCAGATAGGAAGCTGACGACGCTTTTCCAGAAGCTGCCAGTACCTTTCACTGTAGGGCATTCCGCTGAATGGATTCATTTCCATCTGGAATGAAGCTATACAAGGCACACATTCCCCTCTCAGTAAAATGTTAAGATTGAGTAGAGTTGAGCGATCGAATGAAGAAAACAATAAACAAATCAACAATAAACAATCGCACACATTCTATGGGCTGTAAGCCGTCCAGTAGCTTACCAACCCTAATTACTCCAATTTTCTGGGCGAAGACAACGCAGCCATCTGTTAGGTTAACCAAACATCTCTAAAAAGTTTAGGGACACTTTCTCATCGTTTGTCATGACTGAAAGCCATTAATGGAGGAAAGTAAGGACAAAGGGAAGGAAAAGTGCGGACGGAAAAGAGGGAAGGAGGAAAGAGGCTCTGCGATCGCCAATTGTCCTGAAATCGTCTGGTTCTCAGGGAACTTATCTCCGAATTACTAGACGAGGAGACAAGGCGACATTGAACCGATCCCCCTCTCGTCCGAATTAAATTTTGCGCGATTGACAAACAAGTAGTAGGAGTGAAGGTGTCTGAAGGGAAGTGGTGCGGAGGGCGAACACAAGACAGAAGAAGAATCGACCCTTCTGTTGACAAGTGCTGGCTGCAGCTGACGCAATTTTCGGTACATTTCGTCGATTTCTTCACAGTAGGACTCTGCTGTGATGGTTTGGCCTGGTGACAAAAAGTTATAGTGGATCACACCAGCCGATGACCACCACACTGTGACCATAATCTTTTTTTCGTGAGGATTCGGCTTTGGAAAATTGCCTCGGTGGTTCGTCGGCATCCAACCACTGTCCGGAACGTCTCCTTATCATACATTTGATCCACTTTTCATCACAGGTGACAATTCGTCCAAAAAAGGGTCGTTTCTGTTGCGCAAAAGCAGTGAAGAAGAAACTCGAGACGTGCCAATTTCTGCCGCGTCGCTGAAAAATTGTGGCGGCACCTGCCTTTCGAGTTTTAGTTACCTCCCTAACGTTGCAGACAATCGTAAACAGTGGATATGCCAACGCCTAGCTTTTCTGCAATCTATCGAATGTTGAATGCGCCGGCTCAGCCTCACAAACGCCTTAGAAATCCTCGTCAGATATTGCTTTAGGTCGACCGCTATGAGGTTCATCTTCAAGGCTGAAATCTCCAGAACGAAATTTGTTGAACCATTGCCGCACAGTGCTTTCTCCAACACTATTGGCCCCCACACCTGGTTAATTTGTCGAGCTGTCTCGACTGGTGCGCGATGAAGCAAGTTTTCTGTTGAAGGAAAAAAAACTCGTCCGAAGTTTCCTGTTTCACATGCTTGAAAAAATCTTAAAAGACAGCGCCCGCGATGGACTTTGGCAGGTCTCAGGGGTCAAATTTGTTAGAACAGGTGGCCAATGAAGCACTAATCAAAAAAAGTAGGAAAAAGGTGTGGAAGAGCGTGAAATAAGACCCTACGAAATTTAAGGCATGTGGACGAGTTTCGCAGACCTTTGGTGAGTTCTCCAATACACGTCGCGGCTCGGAACTCCAGAAACTTAGCGTTTATCAATGCCAGCAAGCACTGATAACTGTTAACCAGTCGGGGCGGGATTAACAGGGAAGGAGGCGTCAGCTCAGCCTTGTTGACTCCGCCCTCGTCAATCAATACATTTCGAGCCGCAAGAGTGGGATATTCTGCAACTTGTGGTGCGAACTCCGCGTTCTGTTCTTCATTGAGAGGGTTTTTCAACTTTGGTGATCGCGGACGCTGCTTTAAAAAAAAGAGGGTTCACAAGCAATGGGTCGAACGGCGGTTATTACCATCAGATAGGCGCCAAACAATTTTTCTCTCTCATGGGATTGGACTACTGAAACGCAAGGGAGAATGAGTTTTCAATCAGCAATGAATGTACAAAAAATAGTAATACAAAAACGCTGAGAACTTTCCGGACAACCTAATACGGTACAAGAAACGCCATCATTAAGCTCGTCATAGGCCACGACCCCGAGTAAATCATTGTAGCAGTGCTGGGACGCAAAAAAACAGAGACCTGTCAATCATTCGCCCAAACATGAAGTCGTTCAACATAAAGCCGTTCCAACTGTTCTGGTCAGGCGAGGGTACTCTCCGATGGCAGTTGTTTTGTCATTCGCCGAAATTGGCATCAACAGCAATTTACTCGCACTTGTTGAAAAATCGAAGGTACCAGAGGTCCAAAGGCTTTCGGGGCACTGGGAGCGGGTCATTGGTGAAGGAGGGATTTACTTAACTTGAAGCCAAAATATTACTTTTTTATCTATTCTCCTCTTTGTTTTATTCGAATAAAACCATCGGCACTTTTGAATGGGATGACCTAATAGTAATGCCAGCAATATCCTCTCGTCCTTTCAGTCCTTCCAGCATAACCCGGTTGCAACAGGTGACGAACAGTTTGGGCCATGATGTCCTACCTGCGACGACGTACGGCCGTGAGTATGTGACAATCGTAATACGCGGAGCTGGGCGTCGCGCTCGACGGACGAGTTATCCTGCGTGGCCGATTTTTCGATTGGTAAAGAAACGGGAAAAAATTTGATATCTCATGCCTTGGAGCTTTGTCTTGAATTCTTATGAGTTTGTTGCTCCATTCGGAAAAAATGCACATTGAGAAATCGCCGCGCATCGCCATACGCTGATATGCTGCGCGCAACTGCGCGACAAATTACGATTGTCTTGTCCGTCTCTCCGTGATCCCTGCAAACGATAGGGCGTTTGACGGGGCGTGGACCTCAGCGCTGTCAGGGTGGCACTTCCCACCAATAAATGTCATTATGGGTCTCAACACTTGGTGGTAAGGCTGTGTTGTTTCCGATCCAGTTCCCGCCTCATCCCACGCTCTATCGTTTGCAGGGATTATGACGATATTAATGCGCCTGAAATGGAAAGTCAACAATTGAAGAAAAATCTGCAGGCCAAATACGCCCTCGTTGTTTGGATGCGCTATGATGTGGGAGAGGTAAGTTGCAATTAAGGCAAAAGAG
>MU938823.1:0-15943 GCA_036418165.1 Cooperia oncophora
CTTCTTCAGGGAACGGTTAGGACTCCACGAGAGGTCAGCCTGCCGCCGCGACGCGGCGGAGGAGTGGCGGGCCCCGCGATGTTTTCGCTATGTGCGCGGCGCTTGCATAGTTCTTTATTACTTTGCAGGTGTGAAATCTATGGAAGGGTGGGCCTGATGTTCAACTAATTAGTATAAAGCAATGTCCATTTACATAGAAATAATTTTTAGAGAATACATCGGCAATCTACAAAAATTCACTTTAGGGTGAATCCTTCTTTTGCACTCCTTTGCAAGGTATTGTAAAGGCCTAAGATTTGCGGTCAGACGGGAAAAGTAGGTAGTATTAGAGAAATACAGCAATCTGTTGAATAAATACAGCTGCCATTCAAAAATATTGACGTCCCATTGAATATTCTAGTTTGGCAAAATGCCAAGCAGATTTACGTGATGCCAGAACTATGTGAAGGACCGGGATCTAATCGCACGACTGTATGGGTCTTGTCCAATCAGGGCAGCAATCGCCGCGCGCGGCGAAGCGAAACATGGCTGCCGTGACCTCTCGTGGAGTCCTAACCTAACCCAACCATCTTCCAGGGAATCCTCCAGTTGATTCGAAAACAGAAGTCTTCTTTCTTTTCATGTACTAGGGCGCACCTTGTACTAGCGGCAGGTAGTAAGGTAGTTAGGCCAAACGTAATAACACTTTACATCACCGCAATTGTCGGGTCGCAAACAGCGGCTCGCACCTGCGGCGTTTCCATCATTGGTTGCTCCCTCCCTAAATCAATCTTTACCCGATCGTCATTGGAAGAGCAACGGGGCCGAACGTCCATTTGGACCGCGCTGCACAGCGCGCCGACCGTCTCGCAATGATGAGGACTGCACTACTGACTATATATACTAAAGAAATATTCAGATGGACAGCACGTGACACAAAGGACCATGAAGTTGACTTCAGAACGGTGCGATGTCTCACAAAGAAGGATCGCCACTGAACCACGATCCTGATCACGCGCGATTAATTTTGAATAAATGGCTTCACATTTAGAGCTGTACATCTAAATACTGTACACGGACTGAACATTCACGTTCGACATCTGGCGTGATCAAGGGGTTCCTTGATGGCAATTCTATTCCATTAAAATGCATTTTCAAGCCACTTCAATTCAGTTCAATACCAGATGTATGGAGTTCGGCGACTGCGAGATGAAGAAGCGCGAAATATCACTTTCCAGCTATTTGATCATCCATTTTTTCTTTGCAGACGTATCTTTAGCCCACGAAATGCATAGTAGTCTGACGGGGCCACGTCAGGTGAATAAAGAAGGTGCGATGGGGCCGCCCAACTGAGTCCGGCGGTTTTCTGGCGAGTAAGATTTGTCAAGGTCGGGCCTTGTCTTGTCACGAGATAGAGCAAATTTGTCATTTTACTCCACGTTTCAGATGAGCTGTATCAGGTGGTTGCATAACAGCAAACTTCCTTTCGTGCAGTCCTTGTTTAGGCTCTTTTGGGGGTGATTTCTCAAGCCAACAGTGCTATTCTTCGTGATTAACATAGATAGTCTCTCCTTTTGACTTCCATCTCGTTCTCTCGTGGTTCAGAGCATGGATGAGTTTATGATCAGGTGATCATATCACCAGGGCAACCAGCCATGCAGCAAGACATCTAAGAAGACCGCTAAGAGCGTAGTAGCCTCTGTTATTCCCTCTGGGCTGCTCCAGTACCCTTAGAGGCGCACGTCTGGATTATGAGAATAAGGTTGTGAACTTTTGGTTTATAACACGACTAACACCGTAGGACACGTACATCCCTTTGTGCAGATGGCAGATGTGCAGAATGCCTCGTACTTCGGAGCATGACTTGCCCAAATGGAGGCAATGTTGCAAGGCGTCACAACGGCCCCATCTCGGATGCAGCACTTGCAGTTCGGATGCTTCTGTCATATAACTTACCTGTGAATGTCTGTAACACACGAAAAGTCAACACCTAAGGGGCCGATGGAATGCGTACTAGCTCTTCCGTTGTAAAAGGAGTCCTTTTGAATAGTACTTTGAGTATGACTCCAATCCATTTAAATACTGCGAATGGCAAACTAAGAAAGTTGCAGGGCTTTCGTTTAAACTGGTTTAGTGGATTCAGACTTTTCAAGGCTAAGAACTCTAGAAGTCCTTCACTGGAATCGTGCCAAGTGGTAAGAACAGCCAAAGGCATTGTGGAAGGCCATTCGGACCACCTGGAAGGGCTTGTCATTTAGTTGGTCTTCCATTTCTCTTATTCCTTGTCTCCAGTCGTTCGCCTATGCGGAAGTATCTCGCTTTTGCTTCAACAGCCATGAAATATGCATGTAAAGGGATGAATGAGGGCATCAGGTTACCCCTACGTACGTCCGCTAAAATAGAAAGGAATGAGGGTGACTCGGAGAACAGGCTGCATAAGCGAGAAAGTGTTGAGGGTAATAAAGAACGCGCACCGAAACCTCATTTGTTAGGTTGCTCAAACGTTCTGGGACACTTTCAAGAGTTTTTTTCGAATTAGGTTATTCCCAGTGGCCAACAATTTAAATCAACTATATAGATGGCAACCATTTCATTGCAATTGTGTGCGAATTAGCGGCATGATGTGGTTGCCATCTGCTGTCCAGAAGCCTCTATTCTGTGGCGCTCTAGGAAGGCAGCGGTCATTTTTGAGAAGCTATCCAAACATGCGCGCATTTTTAGCCAAGAAGATGGAAGCTGTGTACTAGTTTAGGATGGCAGATCGAAAGGCTCGTAACGTCAGGGGGGCTACGTGAAGGATGTGGTGGAATCCCCGCCAGCCTAAATTTCGGATCTCGAGCAAGTGTCATTATTCCCAATGGTGTGATCCCTGAGTGAGTGGGTGAGAGTAGGGAAACTCATTGCTGGCGGTTCTTGGGACCAAATGGTACAAAACCCTTGGTCCCAAAACCGACCCCCCTTTGCATTTGAATTACAGTAGTGCCTCTCTGGATATTTAGAATGTAAGGAAGTCGAGACTGCACGTTTTCGAGAGCGGAGAAAGGTACCCCACCACATACACAGCCTCACCGCCCTACTGGAATTGATAGGATTGCGCGATCGGTTCTGCCCTTTCTGGGGATCTAGCGCTGCGTCTCACAGGAGTGATTCACCTAGGCACCCACTCCACGATGCCAGTTACAGTGCTTTCACCAGCCCCTAACCAGGGAGCGGGAGAGAAGGTTGTAGACAGTACCCACATGTGCTCCCCTTGAGTGCTGGTCAACTCATGAGAAAAATTTTGACCGAACTTCAGAACTTTTCTAAGGGAGCGAGGCCTTCTCTCATTTGTGCTTTGGGACCAGTCAAGTGTAAGGAATAGATAGCAAGTTGATTTGTACGATATTGTTTCAATCAGGACACAGAAGGTCCGAAATCCAAGCATTGGCCTAATTGGCACGACGTTATTTCACCGATAGAAATCACTAGCGGAAGTCAACTGAGCGCATTCCAAAGCCTACTGTGAAGCTGAAACATCAAAGATTATCTAGCCAAGGATCGGTTTATAGGCTTCAACGCACGCGTTTGGTTGAGAGATCCATATAGGCGAATTGGATGGCCGAAAATGATGAATTTCACATTAACCATTTTAAGCGGAGAACAGCGACTAGAGGGACGTGAAAAGCTTGGAATGCTGTAACCTCACATACTTTCCAATAGACGCCACGTTAGCTGGATCTGAAGATGCTGCGAAAAATCTGATACGAGATTGAAAAAAGTGTCCACGAACTTTTGGGACAACCTAATATTTTAGGCGGAGTGACGGCGTGGAAGGATAATACATAGGCACCCATCTCACGCATTGTCATTATTTTTTTCATTTTTTTTTCATCATTTCTCCAACCGTTGAGTCTTCAGCAACCGATTGATTTCAGAGATTTCAGAGCGTTTGACGATGAAGTCGACTGTTAGCGTCGAGACATGAAACAGGGCCGAATGCAGCGCCGCCTAAACTTGGAAACGAGGGAATTCCCCTGGGGAGGAGGCGATTGCCCATTTCAGTCATATAGCGATACTGAGCTTGTTCAAGCGCAGAATTGGCAGCACTAGCCGCGGCCCATGCGAGAGCAGTCACTTGAGTAACTCGTAAAAAATGGAAGCAAAAATGCTTTATGGAGAGCACTCCTAATAAGGACGCTGTTGGAAGCACTCCTTGCACGATTCTTCCGGACTAGAATATTTAAATGACGGCAAAGCAATATTTAACTGCCTAATCTAGCTCACAACCGTCCGCTGCCCAGCGTCATCGGAATGCTAATACCTATCTTAACAAGTGAGACAAAGTGAAAACACTATGTAAAAAGTGAACTCGTGGCAGAGAACTTTGAGTTCCGCAGGGCAGCTAGGAAGGCGTATGGACAGGGCACATCGTTGTTGGGGAATCCCAACAGGGGAGGGGGTCGTATTTGGCCGATTTGGGCTGAGAAAATTTATTTTGATAGTTGATTTTTCTCGCTTCACGGACGTTGTAAAGGGGGGGGGGTCGTACTTGCTCATTGTTGGGAGGGGGGTCGTATTTACTTTTTGGCGTTCTAGGAGTGGTGGTTGACTTTTCGTGATTTTCCTGTTTCATGCGTACTATATACCCCCCCCCGCTCGACAGCAAAATTTTTGGGAAAAAGTAGGGAAGTTTTCGGGAAATTTTGGAAAAAGTGGCAGGAAGTTGGGGAAAATCTGAGAATTGGTAGTCGTATTTTCTTGTTGTATTTTCTTGTCGTATTTTCCTCGCGACGTTTTCTGTGTCACATGTGCTATTTGACCCCCCCCTCCGCCAGGGCACATCGTTGTTGGGGAATCCCCAATAGGGGGGGGGGTCGTATTTGGCCGCCAGGAGAGGGGGGTCGTATTTGGGCTGGGAAAAATTTATTTTGATAGTTGATTTTTCGCTTCATGGACGTTGTAAAGGGAGGGTCGTACTTGGTCATTTTTGGGAGGGAGAGGGTCCTTTTTACGTTTTGGCGTTGTGGTGGTTGACTTTTGGTGATTGCTGGTTCCCCCCCCCCCTCTCGATAGCAAAATTTTTGGTAAAAAGTAGGGAAGTTTTCGGGAAAACTTTGGAAAAAAAGGGCAGGAAGTTGGGAAAAATCTGAAAATTGATGGGGGGTCGTATTGTCTCGCGACCACATGTGTGCTATTTACCCCCTCCCCCCCTCCCCCGCTCGACGGCTCGATTCGATGAGGAAGGACAGAGGGCTGGGGGGGGTCGTACCAACTCCCAAAAAAAGGGGGGGGTCGTACAGATTCGACTAAAATCCCCAACCAATGATGTGCCCTGGCGTCAAAACTGCCCTTGATGAGGGCCGCAGCGCCTTTTTTTCTTACTGACTATGAGAAGCCGCTAAAAAGGAAACTGGGTCAGACTACTTGAACGAGCAAGGGTGCTTACGAATCCATTGGGAAGGGGACTGCGCTTAGGCTCTGTAATAGTAGTTTGTGAAAGTTGTCCTGAGCCTCTATGTTGCACCAATACGTAATACAACAGAACACCTGGTCGTTGGAAACAAGGTTGTTCAGTAATGAAGCGAGTCATTGACTACTCAAGACTAATATAAATTCAATGGGAAAAATGAATAACATTCATCGGAAAAACAACGTTGATACTTGAAACCTACCTCTGATTTCTTATGCTTGCACTTGGCACGTGCTTGTTACTGTAACTTGTGGCCGCGCTGTGCAGTGGAAAGGTTCTTCGTGATGAGGCAGGGATGTCCTAGTTTCACCACTTAAGCCCAATGAAATTGCTACTTCTCCCTCAGGTTTGCGGTGGCATCCCGTGGATAGATACCATCTCTACAACTTTACTTTACTGGGGCAGTTCACACAAAGATCCCAAAAGATTGGAAAAAGCCAGGGCTCTTATTCATCTGAATATGAGCTGGATCGCTAACTAGTTCGACTGCAACCAAGCAGCGATTAGATGCTTGCAAAAGCTCATTCACAAAATGCTCCGATTACTCTAAGGTTATTTCCGGAGGCGATTGTACAGCGAGCAACGACTAGTGTGCTTCCCATAGAGAAGTTTACATCAGTCAAGACGACGTGCCTGCATTGGTTAGCGTACCTCCAGAAGGATAGGCTATGCGGGTGTCCTATCTACTGCTCTTTCGAGTTAAATCAGTGTTTGAAGGCAGTGGGCTCGATGGTTAGGGCGGGCCGCTACCAACATTTGTGGAAGGGCTGCGAGAGGGGTTTGATCACCATTCAGCCCTTCCACCAATGACGTTGGCAGAAATTGCCCGCCTTCAGCCATCGTGAACACTGCCTTCAAATGAATGCTGAGCTCGAATGACCATGAAAAAAAGAAGGAAAAAAGACTGACTGTAATAAATATGGGAGGAAAGCCACAAGTTAGCCCTGGAATGGTCATTTAAGGGTCTCCTTATGCAGAATTATGTTTTCATAGTGATAAGGACTTCTGCTTTAGCCTGAATGGGGAAGGAACTTCGTGGTGGACCAAGTAGTTTCAAGTATGATGATGCAGTCGGGATAGAGTCATTCCACATCTGTACAAGGAGACCTCTACATTCCCCGCCAAGATTGTAAGTGGCCATTTTTGCAGTTTACACTTGATTATTTTAGAAAATTGTGTATATTGCACGTCGAGGCAGTCTGTTGAGAGAAAAAAATTCAGAGGGAACGCTCTTAGCAGTAAGTCACGCATTTCAGTTCGTCGTTCTTCAGAAGAGGCGAGGGTGAGAGGCGGGGTTGCCCAACATCGTATCGATCACTCCTCGGGGCTCACTCAGCGAGCTCCCGCTTCTCGTGATGATGCTCGCCCTCGTCTCCCTGCTCGTCACTAATGTTCTCGCCTTTGATTTTGGCGAATCGGTAAGGACAACTACTTGTTCATTGGTTCCGTGACTCAGGTGCTACCGTACACCACCCCCCCCCTAGTAAAAGATGGTAAGGTGGTGGCTTTGGCAAAGAGGGAAACGCGCTATAAGTCTACCAGTTGGTGTTCAGCTTGGATCCACGATCTCTGTTAATCATGGTGTTTTGGATGTTGTGCTTCGGAATGAGCCAATAATTTCCGAGCTGAAGAAACGCTCAATTCTTTGTTCTCATTAAAAGTCTGAGCCTGTGCGCGTCCATTGATCATTTTCTTTTTTAAGCTGCGCTTTTTCTTTTTTCTTTTGTCCAGCTCATTCTTCAACGAAATTAACAGCACTCAAGTTAGACCTACGTGGCGACTCTCATCAGGCCTCACTTCCTGGAAGCAACGTGCTTCCCCTGCAAATTTGTGCCCCTTCGCCAGCACCGGTTCGGACCATAGATCAGGGTTCGATAGGGCTTTTTTCTATGAAAAACGGATTCTAGAGCTGAAAACAAAACAAAATTAAATGATTGAATGCTTTCAGGCGGGCGACATGGCACTGCTGCCCTCGGGCGACTTCATCGACTTGATTTCGCGAGATGCCGAGAATGTGCCGAGCCCTGCCGCATTCGGCAGTAAATTCATCACCGGTAAATCACTATTATTTACTAATATTACTTCCTTATTAATTTACAATAGTCAAAGGAATCTAGGTCACTTTTGCTAGAATATCCAGGATTGAATTTTTTCCTCAAAAGGAACCGAAAGAAGAGAGCCTTATAACACACCGAATTTCCTTGCAATCTTATGTTTATCCTCTTCTCATCTTTGTTCATATTTTTTTACTCTATCGCAAAGTGCTTTCGGAAATTGAGGTCTCGGAAGGAATACTGTAATGTCAGAGCAGCTGGTGGAGCCTGAGACTTAGCTAACATTACATAGATTTCAATTTCTTAGAAGTTCTAGGACTTTGTGGATTATTTATGATTTCACTAGTTATGTTCCTCTAACTTTAGGCGGGGTCTCTCTTATTTTCACTTCAGGCGGATGTGAAAGTCGTGTTCACTAGGTCATACTGTCCTCGACAACCAGATGACCAAATGTACCCCTAAAGAGAGAGTGTTGTCAAAATGTGGCATATGTTTCGTTTTTTTCTTGGAGCTAGCAGTTCGAGCCGCTGCAATACGTTTTCCTGCCACCGAACGCTAATCTATTTCGATGCACTATGCGGCGATGCGGATAAGCGGACCGGCGCCAAACTGGGGTAATTACCGTCCTCATTCGTTTGCACGAAAGGGGATGGGGTGGCTACAGCAGGTTTTTTTGTTTTTTTTTTGTCTGAAAAGACAAGACTATATCTTCGCATCAGTCGTTTTCATCTAGTTGTTTTCGCTCATCTGCTTAAACAACTGGTGGTGGACGGACTGGCTGCACTCCAAATTCAGCCTCAGTGACACATCCTTCATCCGCGTTAACAAGCCGTAGTGGGCATGCATATACCAGGATCCCAATGAAGTCTAGTTTTGGTCGAAAAAAAAGGAATAAGAGTCAACTGAGCAGTGAGCTGGAATTGCATAAACCAGGAAGTCAGAGTCGCATTGGCAAAATCAGCTGTGCATCAGTTCCTGGAGCAGAACACTATAACCTTTGGATACCACTGATTGCGTTACATTAAAAGTCGTGAGCCCGCCATTAACTTGATAGGTTGTGCGGCTAAATATCATAAACAAAGTAGCATTAACATCGCTTTAGTGGAAGAAAACCGACAAGAAATGATAAGAAAGGCTGCTGACTTATAGGAACATCTGGACTTAAGGCCCTCTTACGTGGTGCTCGGGTAAGATAAGGTGCGCCAAATTCTCACTTGTTGATATCAGCTGTTTTCCCTTATCACCTCACTCTCACCACTCGACGTGGAGAGAAGCAGCAGCGAAACAACCGCACCATCAGGTAACCATTAGAAATGAATGGAGGGCGGTGCCAATGATTGTAGGTTGGGCCAATGAGAAGAACGACGGTATCGTGGGCCTCCTCACTCGTTTTTGCGCCGCGAAAGTGGTGTAGTTGGTGCCTTTGCGACTGACTACCTTCTCACGAAGACGGCAGGAATAAAGTCTCAATGAACGCGGGCCGCCTGCCTTAATGAATGTCGCTCTAATAGCATGCGGCTGGCTTGACGAGAGTTGAGCCAGTTCTCTTACATTTAAGGGTCACGAAGCTCGAAGGGCGTTGTTACACTGATCGACATGAAATCGTATCTTCAAAACGCTGCAGCGTGCTATTCGGAATCAGGCGCTATAAACGCAAGTGAAAGGTCGGCAAACGGCCGCGAAAGAAATTCTCCTTCATATTTTAACTTTGCAAATGAAGGCCATAGAGCATTCAGAAACTACACCCATTCTGTGAGCGGCGGGTGGCGTGGGCGTCCCGGTCGATTTCTGACGGCTTGATAGTGCTTACCATGGTACTTCTGGAAGAGGCAACTACAGCGCGCTCAGGCTCGAGTAGTGCGCAATTCCGCCCTGCTAGGCGGTGACGACGCAACTGCCTTAAATTAATTCTCGAATCTGAGCGTAGAGCTTGAGAGGCAAGCATTTCTCCAATCTCGGAGCCATATGATCTCGTTTCCTGGTGGCGTTCTGTGTTGCCTCGCCCGCTATGTCTCGTTCAGTCAAAGCATTTCTATGCTGTTCTTGTATTGATCAAGCACGTCTGGCACTAGATAATGAGATCCCCAAGAAGGGGAAACTTAACTCATCTGAGCGGCGTGGCCGACTCAACGCACAATTGCCACTCTGAAGTACAAAACATTTTTCCTGAAACGACCGAAAAAAAACAGATAAAGTCGGCCCCTGGCTTGAAGTCCGTCGGCTTACTGACAACTTTCTTCAGCTCCATTTCTTAGCTTTCACTTCGTGCACAATTCCAGACCTCGGAAATCGGGTTTTAAGATTTGGGGTGTAGCAATGTCAACCAGGAGGGAGCTGCATTTCTTCAGATACATGCTCTTCGGTGTTTTCCGGTTGCCATTTTGTCGTATCATTTTCTCGTCATCTGGCTACCCATGGGCGTCCGGCATCCCTGTGCCGGACCACTTTGTGGCATTACCATCTTAAACATATAAATTCGTTTTCGTTTGGCGGAGCGACAGCTCATGCTCTTCAAGCAACCTCTGGAACATGACATACAATGGTTCTTCCGATTCAGAGGCAAAAAGAACCATCCCTCTGAAATCATTATTTCATTCTTCATTTCTGACAACCCTTCTTCCCTCTTTCCTATTACCAAATATGTCTAATTATAAAATACAGGCAAAATGGTTTAGCTTACGTCATCCTGTCTCTTCGCTGACGTCATTTTTGCGAGCAGCCGTGTGAGCGCTAATGGAAATCCTTCCATTAGGACATTAGGTATGAACATGCTCGCATGAGCTTCCCTGGCGGAGTAGGTAGAATGGATGGTCATCGGGACGTATTCCCTAAACAGAAAATATTTTGGATGCCTTTTCAGCTTGATGTCTCATGGCTTTTTATTGAAATTTTCCCTTCATATACGACCTTTTTTGCATATGCACTGCGGTGTTTCCGATTTTGCAGTGTGAGTGCGACTGATGTTTCGCTGTTCGCCTTAGGGAGGGCATTTCGCTAGTTCGCTGGTTTCTTCAGTTCACAAGAGTTTACAAATTTCACCTTGGTGAAACTTGTAAACTCTCGTAAAGCTCCGAAATAGAACAAACTCCATTGAGCCGCTCTGGTGAGACATGTGAATTCTTGTAAATCTGGTTTAAAATCCATCTTTTATTATATGACTGTATAAGCTTTACACGAGTCGACAGGACTTCACAAGGTGGCCTGTTCATGTTTCTTTGAGGGCCATTTGATACTTTGCAGAGATTACCAGGTTTCCATGTCAATGGTGGCTAGTAAGATGCTCCCACTCCCAAAGCGAACGACGCTATTTTCTATTTTTATTTTATGTTACTGTTATTCAATCAGTGACCCTATAGGTTCACTCAGAAAGCTTCAATAGTCCTCAAATTCTTCGTAATGGGCTAGTTTTCGAGGCTTAATCATAAATTCCCAAATTGATATATAAAAAAGAAATAATGATAGATCAACTCAATCAACCTTCTGATTGATAGCTTGAAAGTTCCAATGTTCAAAAAGGTTAATTCCTCCAGTGATTAATTAATTTTTGTTTTTTTTCTCGTTCTTGCTAAAATACACTCACAAATACATTATTATTCTGGGAATGTGAGTGTGAAGGGAAAAATGGAGCCGAAGTGATGCGTGATCCGCGAATTAAAATCTAGATCAGCTCTCTGGAAGCTGTCAGGTCTTGCATCCCTGCAGTGTCAGTGAATCGGCGCCCTATTAGCCTAGTAGGATAAAAACACTGACATTCTCATTGGCCCTCTCTAGTAGTAATCAAGGACCGAATACAGACTCGTTCTCTGCGGATGATAGGGCGTAACAAAGTGGGATGAGCTTGACGCAGCGCCAGCCCTTTGTCTGTTTTAGCAAAACGGTGCCTCACTGACTCCCTTCTTCTCGCAGGACAAGGACTGTAAGGCTTCCCACTTTATTCTAAATGGAAGGGAATTCTGGGGGCATCTTAGAAGAAGAGCTTGTGTCAACCTGTGCGTTTTACATTTCAACTTTCATGACGTTATGTCATATCTGCCTTTTTCGTTAATCTGCAACCTTGATTCAGCATTGCCGCCCTCCCCACACTCACGATGTTGTAGAATAATGTATATATATGAAAAAAAAAAATTTGGCAGCTGGTCAATAAAGCATTATAGTTGTCTTACAGTCATGGGATTTCTTCCTGATGTTAATAAATTTGCTTGATACTGCAATGGGTCCCCGGCTGTGCATCATGGACTCATTATATCCCAGCGTTGGTGTTATTGCGACCTCCTCACGATTGCAAATTTGGTATGACGGATGGCTCTCGTATACACAGCGACTGGTAATTAACTGTTCGCCTTAGGTTTACTCAGCGGTTTAACTTTGCTCACATTTTTTCCAAGATGTACGATAGTTATCTTTGAAGGCACAGTCCGCGATCAGGCATGGAAGTCAAAAATATGGCGTGTAATGTATGTATGTGTAGTGTATTGGTGGTCTCACGGCGATCACTTGTACCGGTTATCGTGGAAAAAAAGGTTGTAGGATGGGGGCTATATGGCAGTAATTGGTTCCGTGACGCCTTTCCTTTTATCCAGTGGCTCCGCATCCAGATTCGTCTCCAAGGTCCGCGTCCGCGTATATGAGCTGCGGAGAGGCGCTAAACGTAGTTTTCCTTACGTCGGATCGGGGTGCTTAATATGTATTGCTAGCGCTAGTGCACAGGCGATCTGCCAGGCATGCATATACTGGGAACAAGGACATTAGAGAAGTCTAGGAGAGAAAGGACGCTAACAGAAGGGGGGGGAAGAAGTTTGCTCGCAAAATGGCACAATGCTCGATAAAATGCACGGACTCGACCATTGATCGATGTCTCGTCAGAACGGTGGGCTATGGGAAAGCCCTTTTGAGAAGCGACTGAATGGAGTCTGCTTTCTGGATCACGGTAACCGTGAGGGGGGATGGCAACGCAAAGGGCTAGGATGACACGATGATCCAAGGCTGCAACGGGAGATACGACGAGTATGTTGGAACATGTTCAGTTAATATGATCATAGATTGGAGCGTTTCGAGGGAGAGCAAGTGCCCATCCGCAACGTTTCGCGGCTGGTTTTTCCTGGTCGATCGTGAGCTGATTCGATCGGTAGAGGAGGGCGGAGGCGGGCTATTCCCGGTTGTACGGTTGAACTGTTCGCAGAAGGATACATGTCTTACATGTAAGGCATATTTTTATGAGTGCTGTGTAGAAATCGAGCCAGCTTTTAGTAGCCTACCCTATCTACTTCGTTTTTGATATAGATCTTCACATTCTGACCACTTCGATTCGTGTGTGGCCGCGATTGGTGTCATACATGAATTATGGCATATCATGCTGTAGTATTTGGTAGGGAAAAAAGAATTCCTTGACAATGTTTCGAGTTTACACGTGTAAAGAAGCTGGAACCGCGACGCACAGTGTCGAAGGTCGAGAACTGCTTTTATAAGGAATCATGTCCTCTAAGGCACACCCAGGAAGCGTAGAAGCCATCTCTCGAGATAAAACGCGTTATGGAGAACTATATGTGGAGCAGGGTTTGTAGGGAATATGATAGCATATGTGTGACATAAAACTTCGAACATAAAACTTGGAGGCAGAGTGCGAAACTGGAAAAAAACCCGAGATAGTATGGACCGCTGTGAACAACCTTCTGCAAGTTTCGCCACTAAATGGGGGGGTAGGAATGTTAAGGGACTAGGCTCTCAGGTGACTCCCCTAGCCTCTAATCGATCTCTCGTCTGTTGTAGTGCTCGTTTGCATGCTCTATCGCGGCTCTTGTCTGGTCTCTCGCCCGAAATCCCTACTGATTCAGTTTTGTTTTCTACCCTGCTTCCAACGAACTTTTCGTCGTCTCATCGCAAAATGTGCCAGTTCACGGTTGAAAAACATTGAGCCAACAAAGTCGCAATGAAAAAACACCTTCGATAAATGCGGAGCGATCTAACCGGTAAAGATGGAGTGGACCACTACTAAGACATAACCACGGGCATCTTAGACGAAAATAATCCCCCGCGCCTCTGTAATCGATGGTGGAGGTGCTTACGTGTAAAGTATTTCAAGTCCGGAGCCTATTTCGAATTGTGAGCCATGTTGTAGAAAGACTTACAGTGAATGACGAATGCACCTTCGACTGCGACCTCCGAGGGACGGGCAAGAGGATTGTCAAAAGCCGCTTCGTCGCGCGCGGCAATGGGCGCGACGTTTCCTTGAATTTGCACTACCCTTTCGATTGGAGCATCGGATTTCATGTAGACAAGGACATGGTAGACACTTATGTCTATTTTTGGTCATACATTGTCTATTCCCGACCCCTAAAATCGTCGTCATTAGCGGGCGCGACGTCGCACGCGCCGCCCAGTAGCACGGCGAATTACGATTCTCTTGCCACATACCCGCGACCGCCAGAAACACCGAGGGTACTTACAAGTCTAACTCTATATACTCCAAAACTATACGAACTCTAGCACCGAAGGAGTTGCAGTTTTATGGGCATTCTACACTTCCTATGTTCATATCATGCACAGAAATGCAACCAAAATACCCTTTATAGAATCTATTCATGCAGAATGCCGATGGAAACCACCGGCATTCTGCACGTTTTCGTTTCCGATTCTTTTCTTGTCAGGGGCACAATATTAACTTAGCCAATATTTAATTGACGGGCTACTGTTCAAAAAAGTACGGTAAATCCACCGTGAAGGGCGTTGCACAATCCACCACCAAAACGGGCCTTGGAATAGGTCTACCTGAAAAAAAATTGGAATTGTGGAAAAAAAAAGGGGGGGATATTTAGAGGGAAGTTAGTCGAGACGGCATGGTTTTTTTTTTGCCGTTCCAGTTTTCTCATTAGCATGCCATTAACGAAATGAGTTTCAGGCGGAGCTGGTGAAGGAGAACAAAAACTCCGCGAAGAGGAGAATTTCCAACAGAGACAAGAGGTTCGCACATACATTCATCATTCCGCACTTCGTGTAGAAATCTTCACGGAGAAATTTCTTTTCTGATCGGTACGAGGATTTGTTCGGCTTAAAGGGAAAAGGAGGGCTTGCTTCCTGGCTTTTTTTTCCTAAAAGTCCCAGAGTGTACATGCACGCACGTAAGTCTTGCAGAATCTTGTCATATAGTGAGGGAAGTTTAGGGCTATTGCATAGTTTTCATGAGAGTTTGTCACAGATCTCATAGCTGTCACAGACTCCGATGACGAGTAATGATGCAGCAAAATGCCCCATCAAGCTCGAACTTACGAACCCATACGAGAATCGTAGGGAGTGCTAATCGAAGTCGTGTTCAGGTGAAATCCGACAATGTTCTGCCAGCATACTGCGAGCCACCAAATCCATGCCCAGTCGGATACACCGCTGCCGATGGATGCTTAGAGGAGTTCGAAAATAGGTATGCATCAGGAAATTTCATATATCTCATGTCGGTTTTAAATGTTAGAACCTGTGCTTAGAGATTCTGTTCTGAATGCATTTCTTCCGTTCGTTCTCATCCACGCCAGAATAATCTAAATTCCTGAGATGCGATAGGCGTGGCTACGTACTCCATTTGAACATGATGGCTACTGCGCTTTAGTTGGGAAATTTTTATGTAGGGACAACTCTCTTTGTCCAACGCAAGACAAGATGGCAGTTGTCTCGAACTGATGCATCCATGAGTAATCCATTCTAATCCAAGGCTAATGGAGCACGCAGCCACGCCTACCACGTCTCAGAGATGTGGTTGATAGATCCGGCAGCATACGAACTTCACTGATACTAACTCCATTGCCCTTATTCATTCACTCAGAAAAATCCATTCGTAAAGCGATCAGTAAAATTCACTTGGTCAAAAGTAAAATCATTCCATATATAATGCGGTCGTGGAACCTGATTTCTGAATATTGTACAACATTGCACTACTGCAGGCTGCAATTTTCCTTTGATTTGACGTGGGAATGACAGTATATCGAGTCAACTATTTACTCGCTAGTTTGTGCATGACCACAAGGTGGATGTACCGACGCGCACTCCTTAAAAAAGGCCACTTCTTAGAAGTTCTTTAACTTCTCTTTTCAATCTTCTGCACAATTTATTCGTATTGGCCTTATAACACATTCATGGCAAGGCAAGTTTACAGCAAGCGGTGTGAAAATATTCGTTGCTTCTCTTTCCGGCACAGTTCATCTTAGTGGGGCATCAGATAGCAGTCACTGAGGCAGGTTTGAGCACACGTTACCTTGTGAAGAACTGGAATCTCTGTAACGAAATCGGTTCTCTGCACCAGTTCGCAGCTTGACGTGTTTGCGGGTCAGTTGTGATTTAGCTAAAGTGCCCCTCCCACTGGGCCGAACTGCTGCCCGCTAAGCCGAATCTGCTTTCACTCCAGTATCAAAAACCTCTATTCATACAACAGAACACAGAATCTAACCCGCTCGTGATCTACGGCTCAAAGCGGAGCCCC